>ML786512.1:263746-309839 GCA_009831015.1 Picea engelmannii | reverse complement strand
TTGTCACACTAAGAGTCAATGTACTATCCTCACAACCAACATGCCAATATAGGGGAAAAGGATGGATTGTATAAGGAGGATGAATGATATGGAATGTTGAGGATGAAAACTCAAAACATGATGCAAAAGGATTGTCATACAAGGGAGAAATTTTGGCAAAGTTCACTTGCCTCTTCTTTGATATCCCCAAAGGACTCCCCTATGGCCCTTTTTGTATGGAAAAATGATGGTTATTCGGTTTTCATAAGGGATTCATGATGTAAAATGGCTGTGCAACCCAAAATAACCCATAAAATTCGTCGAAGAGTGCATAATTTACTTTTTTTTGCAATTTTTGAGAGTATACGCGAGATTTCAGGTATGCACCTAACGTATGTACATGAGATTTCAAGTATGCAACTAGCATGTGTACACGCTATGCATATGTATCATGATGCATACACCATACAAAAAAGTGTTTTTTAAGAGGAACCTCAACAAAAATGGTTGGCAAATGTGTAAATGAGTAGGCCAATATCATAAATGCATAGTAGTGGCATTTTGAGATATAAAAATACTCAAAGGAAGGAATCATGGTCAACAAGAATCAAAGAAGAATGAGTATAGTAGAAATACATCCTCAACAAAACCTACCACATTCAGGTAGCAAAGAATCTTCAACCATAATGAAGGGATCTACAAAAGAGAAGATTATGATCAACCAAGGAAGGAATTCATAAGGACTACACCACAAAGAAGATCATTCACTCTCAGGTATGTAAATTTATTTTATGGTTATTGTTTTTATCGTACTAACTTTGGACATAAGGTTTCATATTGTAGGGCTTATGGAAGAAATGTTCAAGAAATAAATGCTTATGTGGCCCCACATAACATTGAATGTTACAAATTCCATAACTATGGACACATATCTCGTGATTGTAGAGGCATGATCGATACTTCCATGAAAGAGAACACTGATATTAGATATAAGAAAGTATGTAAAAGAAAAAAAAAAGAACAGGTGAATAAAGACCAGGTCCCAGAGATTGCGGGATTAACAATAGTATGAGATGAAGACAAATCTACAAGGAAAAAGTAAATTGTCAGATACATGAAGGTTTGAAGAAGAAATGAAAAACCAAAAGAAGAAGTGAATAAAGAATATGTCCCAGATATTGCAGGATTTGCAGTAGTGTGAGAAATAAAAGAAGAGTAGGTGAATAAGGAACATGTTCAAGAGATTGTACTTTTAGGAATTTTAGTGCAAGATCAATCCAAATGAAGAAAAGGAAGAAGTCAAAGTTCAAAGAGATGATGAGTATACAGACAAAGAAGAATATTACTCCGCATTGGAGTGGGTATTTCTCTGAGTCATCCGGCTTGGAGAATCCCTTTAATAAGAATATTGAACATGGGGATTCTACGTAGTAGCTGAGACAGATCAAAGAACCATATTTCGAGCAGTTTGAAGTATTTGTAGAGACATATTTAGAGCAGTCAGATAACAAAAGTACATAATGATAGATTGATCGATTGAAAAGTAGTGTTTCTAGGCATACATCAAAGAACGATTGCACATATATATTCATGCATGGATACACTCAATACAAGTTGTTCTAGACATGCAGAGTTTGATGAGAAGATATATCAGATCAGTAGACACATTTGATTCATTATGATAAACATGAACATGTGATGATCAATTGTAGTATACTTAGGTGAATCCTTCAGAATAGTACAATGATAGATGGGTCAACATTATGGACAATTGAGTAACATATTTATGGACAATGTGTGTCACATGGAAAGAGATAGCTTCATGAGATGCTTAGAAGGTATATAAAGCATGGGTTAGAGAAGTTTCATAGCAGTGTATTTACAATTGGAAGCAGTGGAATCAATTGATCACAAAAAGACAAGCAGTGAAAGGAACAAAAAAACATGGAAAGAAAAACCGTCAACATAATCTATATCATCAAAAGGACATTTTTGAATAGTATGGTCAAGTGAACATGACAAGTAAATGAAGAAATCAAATTTTGAATTCTTTTTATATATGTCAATGAAATTCAAGAGGAAACACCAATGGACAATAAACAACATTGGAAGAGAGGAAAGGAAACATATACATGTAGCCCTACATTGATCTACATCTTATATAAAATTCAAGGGAAGAAAAATCATCATAGAAAGAGATCCAAAAAGGAAGATCAGTAGCATGCAGACAGGGGGAGACATATTGATAGGGGGATTTATATTTTGTCAAAGAAGGAAAAAAAGAACAAAGGCATGGTAACAAAGAGAAATAATAGATGCATGATGACAGGAGGAGTAGTCCCAAGGAGAGATACCCTTTTCCATTGATGTCAAATAGGGATAGTGATAAACATTGATGAGGAGAAATGGTAACAGGGGGAGCATGAGCATTGGAGTATAAGTGTTGCCATCAATGTTGGTGTTTCCATCAGTGCCAAAGGGGGAGTTTGGTTGACAATTGGCTTGGATAGTTGGTTTTCATTGATGTCAACCCTTGGAGAGGTCCATAGTTGATTGACATTTATATGATCGATATTGATGGTGAGTTAGTTGGGTACATTCGAATTAGTCTACATGTAGCCCTAGAAGTGTGGTTATGGACCCGAAGTTGATTTAGGAACAATGACACGAAGGGCAGTGAAATCGTAGGTAAGAATAACATAGATGTATATTACATATCGTTCTATTTCCAGTGATATGTGGTATGCCATGTGGTTCATCACGGTTAGGGAGATATGGCCTTATGAAGTTGGAATCCCCGAAGAATGGTTAAGAAGCCATAGTTGGTTACAAGTCAATGAATGAAAGGGTAAAGTGGTTGCAACAAGAAATATCTAAAATCCCTAAGTTTAAGGGAAGAGGTTACCTAGAAAAATTATAAATACCCCTCAAGGAGTCATTCAAAAGTATACTCACACACTTACATTGAATATTTATCTTGTGAATGTTATGGTCTAGTATTGTGATCTTTTGGCTAGTTTGCGACAAAGAATTCCGAGGTAGTGAAGTGGGAGAAGTGTGATATTCTTGGGACTGTAGAGGAGAGCAAGAGAATATGAGGAAACCTTAATTTAGGGAATACCCACGAGTCAAGTATAGGGTTTCCTACGAGGCACTCACTAGTTGTAGTATTTACGTCATGTGAGTACCCGCTTGATAAGAGGTCTTTGTCCCATGAGGATAAGACATAAGTGAGAAGAATGTTGGTACCTGGTTGCTAAGGTCTGTGAATAAGATACATGTCTGTATCTGGTGTTCAGGTCATCTAAAAGTTACATGTATTCTTTAAAGGTTACTTTATTGGTTATGGTATGGTACACACTTGAGAGGTATATATTGTTGATGGTACACCTTGGAAAGGTTATGGTACTTTGATTAGAGGCATTAGTAGTTGGTTTGGTTTCTGTTTTGATTACATGTTATGGTGTATACTTGAGGTTTGGTATATTATGCTATGAGGTTGTATCTTGGTGATATTGAGGAGCATTCCCGAGGCATGTGTTTGTGGGATTTGGTATATGACTTGAGGCACATCATTGGATGCATGGTACATGCTAGTTGAGGTCTACTTGTTGAGATACATTGATGGTACATTTCTTGGTTTATTGACTTGGAACATAGTATGGTACAAGTGTTGATGTGCATGGTTGGCACATGGTATGGTACATGTGGTGATGATACAGGTTTGGTGCATGGTTGATGCACTTTTTATGGTACATGGTTGATGGTACATGTTGAGGTACAGGTTGATGCATGGTACAAGTTGGTACTTGGTTGAGACACATATCTTGTGATGGTATTGTTAGAAAGTAATATATGGTCTCATTTAACCATAGGCAATATAACAATATTGTCACCCAACCATAGGCCGGAGCCACCCTCGAGCACCTTAAACTTGATAGAGAATGATTCTAGAAGAAAACCAATAGCCAACCAAGGCTAATGCATCAAGCAAATATAACCAAGACTAATCAGAAAGTCCAACCATAACCAACAGAAAGTCTGAGCCTAAACCAGGAATACAGATTGCGGCAGCTGCCGACTGCAGCTGCTCCCCAAACTTGCGTACTTGCCCAGTTTCTGCAGTGCACACTTCTTCCCAGCTGAAATTTTGAGCTGTCTGTACAAAATGAGGTCTGACTACTTGTATTTATATTGTTTTCCTGAGTTTTCTGGGTCGACTTCTCATTCTGGTGGCTAAATACTTAATATTAATTATTTCCTTGAGCCGACTTGTCTTCTAGGGTTAATTTTAATGCTTTAGGGTTTCTTCTTGCTTCCTAGAATATTCTATTCTCGTCAGGGTTACACATGGAGGTAAATACCTCCTGCAGATACCATAATATCAACACTCCCTCCTAGCTAGGGAGGTATTCAAGGCAATGGTATTGAGCACAAACATACCATTCAACCAGTAGCATCATCATAGTCGTACAAACTATCTCATGATTAGATCACGAGCACCATCATCACTATCGGTGTCATTTGACAGCATAAAATACATCATCTCTCGAAACCATACTCCATCTAAGTAATCAGACATGATGCTGAATAAGTCACTCACTCAAAAGAGTAATACAAGAACCATTCTTCTAATCTAGGCATATGTCCTAGAAGAATAACTATTCCAATAGATGCTGGAAGCCACGCCATGGGCTACAAGGACTACTCTTCTAATCCAAACATACGTCCTAGAAGAATAAATGTCATGGAACATTTATCATCTGGAGAATGTCTGTCCATCAATAAATTGACCATCCATCTAGTTGATAATCATTTTCAACACTACTGATAGTCTACATGGAAATCAGAACAATGTAATTCAATAGAACACAACTATGTCTATCCATAGTAGTACACAACTAAAATCTAGTGGTACACTACCAAACCAAGTAGCACACAACTACTTAATCAGTGACACATAGTCACAACTAGTGGAACACATCCACCACAGTAGCATACATCTACTGTCCGGAGACATACAATATCCATAGTAATCATATCATATGATATCAACCTGCACAAAAAAAACATTGTCATCATATAAATTGAGTCATCTGGGCCATTATTCCACTCACATCTGTGAGATCTGGAAGATCATTTTCCCTCAGAAGGTAAAACATCAGCCATGAGATACTAGACTATTATTCTCAAGTATATAAGAATAACTGTCTTGATTTATGAGCCTGGACCATTCACCTATCTGGGCTATTCTTCCAGCACTAAACAAAGTGCAACCTGGAGAGAATGAGTCTACCCTAGGGAATGCATGTCCCTGATTGTTGAACTTGGACCATTCACCTAACTGGGCCATTCTTTCGGCACTAAACAAAGTGAAACCTGGAGAGAATGAGTCTGCCCTAGGGAATGACTGTCTAGACCATTTCCTAAGGAAATGACTGTCCTACACCAACCTACAAAACTGACCATTCCTCGAAATTGATCACAACTGTGAACTTCAAAATAATGACTGGCCGACGAGGCAGACCATTCTTCTTGACCACTACTGAGAGTGACTGTCAAGAAGAAAGACTGTCCTAGACCATTCCCCACACTGGCCACAAGGGGAATCGCCGTCTATGGTACATCAACAATTTATCGAGGCATTTTCATTACGAAAATGATTGTCCGATCTGGACCATTTTCCGAAATGGAAAATGCTTGTCTGTTAGAAATATCGAACCACTTTCCGAACTGGAAATGAACTGCTCATCCTGGACCATTTTTCGAACTGAAAAATAACTATCCATAAATCAATAACACATCAGTTCTCCCACCCAAACTGGGAGTCATCTCTTCCCTTTTTAATAAGGAAGTCGTCTCCATGAGCTCCAACTTGTTTATTGAGTACACAAAATTTTTCATCTTGGACAAAGGCTTTAAAAATTTTCATTTGTGGAGATATATTGGAGAACCACTTCTCTTTTCTGGACCTAATCACAAAGAATGTAATGCTTGATCTCAATGTACTTCGGTCTTTCTGGAACACTGGTTTTCTATGAAGGCTTCATATAGATTTGATCATTATAATATATCATGGTTGAATTCAACACTTTTGTTTTATGCTAGCTCATGACATCGTGGCAAGGCTCAAACTAGAACATATCTAAGTGGCACTTCTTCTATCATCATGAGAGTTTGTCATGGATTTTGCAATCCATCATCCTAGACTTCTGAGTAACTATTCTGATACAATATCTATGTTATAGAAATTTTTCACCATGATTCTGCTGTTCATTGGAGGTTCTGCACCAAGTTGTCTTCTTCCATTTGCATACAAGAGTCTCTTTCTGGTATACCTCAAAACCTTGAGGTTGCTCTACATACGCTTCTTTGTTCAATTTCTCTATTGAGGAAAACAATCCTAACATTCATTTGATGTAAAATCCAACCCATGGATACTGCAGACGATATAATGGCTTAGGTAGAGGTATGTCTGGCTACTGGAACAAGCTATCATCATAGTCTTCTCCCTCCATCTGGGAGAACCTCTAGTTTTGAATCTCATGATGCTTCCATTCATAAGTTTTTCATACACTATTCTTCATCACAACTTCCAGTTCTTCTGCTTGATTGCTTCTAGTGGGTTAAAACCAAGATGGTAGTCTTGTAATTCTCTATATAATGACTGGTTGTTCTGGGTTTTCTTTCTCTCTTGAAATCTTCATGTTCTTCCTCATGTTTCTGTTTAGCTCTTGGGTCCATGGAGTTTTCTATAGATTCCATGCCTTGAAGATTCCAACTTCTTCCTTTCATCATAGGATCATGGATGTGGATGGATAACTAGGGATACTTTAAGGATTCTTTTCGAAGAAGACTTCTTCTAAAGTCAAACTGAACATGTGTTGCTTTTCATGGTTTCTACCATTGATGAGGACATGGATAGATACTTCATAATCCTCAATGGATAAAATTATTTAGGATTAGCTCCCTCCTAATCCTTGCTTCATGCATGAATGCATGCTCTTATTTTGGAATTTTATAATTGGCTCCCTCCAACTAAGAGAGTCCACGCTTCCGTCTGCATCCCTATTGCCTTCTGCAAAGTGTCACAAGTATTTTTCTAATTTCCTCTTGATTGTTGACTTCTTTCTGTTTTTACTTGTTCCAGGTTTCTTCAAGTTTGATTCTGATTTCGACTTATCTTGTAGCTGTTACTTATGTTAATAGCTTCCACATGAATTGTTACCAAGGGTTGTCGATATACTTCATCTTTTCATGTGTATTTCTTGACTTGTAGTCATCGCGATAACAATCCTTATCTTGTTATTCTTTCATAGGTATTGTTTCTCTTTGAACATATTATCTTCTAAGAAATATATATGCAAGATATGTACATAAATTATGTAAACATGGTATGTACATGAATTATGAAGAATATTGTTACATTGTCTTAGATGAAGAAGTTTGTTTTATCCTGCTTGGCCTTATTTGAGGGTTCCCTTTATTTGTAAATTGATGCTTTGTGTGTTTCCTTCCTTTTCTTTAACTCGGGACAATGATTCTTGTAGTGACCATATTTTCGATAGTTGAAGCATTGTAAAACTTCTTTTTATTCTTGAAATCTTTGAACCTTGCTGTGAAAGCTTGATCATCGTATTTCTTTTGGGGTTTCTCTTTTGCACTAATCCTTGATTCTTCTTGTGCACAACAAGTCCAAAGTTCTTCAAATGTGGGATACTCCTTCCTTGTGTTCATGCTTGCAACAAATGCATCACATGTCTTGGGAATACCATTGAGTAATATATTTACCAGTTCCTTCTCTAAAATGATTTCTTCAATAGATTGTAGTTGATCTCTTAACTGAGAGATTCTCACAAAGTATGATGTTATGCTGTCATCATCATTCATTTTCATGTCACGGAGTTCATTCTTCAGACTCATTACTTGTCCAATGTTTCTGACTGAGAAGAGGTTAGTTAGGGCATCATACATCTTCTTAGATGAGTCAAGATGGAAGATGTAGGGTATCAAGTGGTCTCTTATAGAGTCCACTATGATACTCATGGCATTGATGTCAATGTTTTTGAACTTCTCCATAACTGCAACGTTCTGAGGTTCCTTCTATTTTACTTCTTCAAACTCTGGTTCCACGATCTTTCCTTTCACGATATCCAACACTTTATTCTTGGCAAGGATGAGATCAATCCTTGTCTTCCATGCTCTGAATTTAGAAGCCCCTTCTAACTTGTTTTCTGACTTCATAGAGTAAGTCATAATTGCTTTGACTTGGTCAACCCTTGATTTTGACCAAAAACTCAAACTTGACGTCTTTGCTTGTTGAGAGTACCAGGAGATGTGCCAGGCTAGGGAGCACTAGAATATCCAAAAAATAGGTCAATATCTTTACTTAAGGTGCTTCAACAAGAGGGTTAGGGTTTCGTTGCTGCAACAAAAACTGGCTTCAACTGCAACTGTAACTGAGCAAATCCTCCCAATCTATCTTCCAGTAGTTAGACTGTCCGAAGATAGTGTGGGAACATAACCAGTTAGAAAGTAATAGATGTGCTCATTTAACCATAGACAATATAACAATATTTTCACCCAACCATAGGCCGAAGCCACCCCCGAGCACCTTAACCTTGATAGAGAATGATTCCAGAAGAAAACCAATAACCAACCAAGGCTAATGCATCAAGAAAAGATAACCAAGACTGATTAGAAAGTCCAAACATAACCAACAAAAAGTCCGAGTCTAAACCAAGATTACAGATTGCGGCAACTACCGGCTACAACTGCTCCCTAGACTTGCGCACTTGCCCAGTTTCTGTAGTGCGCATTTCTTCCCAACTGAAATTTTGAGCTATGTGTACAAAATGAGGTCTGACTACTTGTATGTATACTGTTTTCCTGAGTTGTCTGGGCCGACTTCTCATTCCGGAGGCTAAATACTTAATATTAATTATTTCCTTGAGCCGACTTGTCTTCTAGGGTTAAGTTTAATGCTTTAGGGTTTCTTCTTGCTTCTCAGAATATTCTATTCTCGTCAGGGTTACACATGGATGTAAATACCTTCCGTAACTACCATAATATCAATAGGTATGTGGTGATCTTGGTACATGCTTGATAGATACATGTGTTGGTGATGTTGAGCATATGGTTTGAGATATGCTCTTGGTGATCTTGGCATGAGTTGCATGTGGATGAGAGTGGATCTGGTTTCATGGATGAGACAATGATTGGTTGGACAGGTGGTTGTGACAGTGGTTGATGTGATAATGACAATGACAGTGATAGTGACAGTGACATTGGAAGTGATTGTGGTAGTGACAGTTGGTCTACACTTATATTTCAGGGCGACAAGATGGGGCAATGAAAGGGGGTTGTATCCTCCTTCCTATTGGTGCTGGAGAATCAAGGAGTTGGATCTTCCTTTAGGTTGGAGCCTAAGAACTAGGTGGTTGTATCCACCTTCTGGTTGGATTCGGAGAACCCAGGGGGTTGTAGCCTCCTTTTGGTTGGTTTCGGAGAATCAGGGAGTTGGAGCTTGAGAACTAGGTGGTTGTAGCCACATTCAGGTTGGAGCCGAAGAACCCAGGGGGTTGTAGCCTCCTTCTGGTTGGAGCCAAAGGATTCAAGGAGTTGTAGCTTTCTTCAGGTTGGAGCCTGTAAATAGGGGGTTGTAGTCTCCTTTCAGTTGCAACTAAAGAATTGAGAAGTTGGTGCTTCCTATGAATGAATTCTTGATATATATATAAAAAAACATTCCATGGTTTTCTCCCATTTGGGTTTCCATGTAAATACTAGTGTAGTGTGTTCTTGATGTGATGTTGATGTGATGATACTTATGATTACATGATTATAATATATATATTGAATGCAATCATAGATGATACATTCATAATAAACTGTTGAAAATTGTTGATAAAGTGAAATAATATATATTGTAGTTAAAAGTGGTATAAAGTGCTCATATTGATTCACCCCCTCTCGGTATTCCAATAGATCACAATTGAATTTAAATATATATGAAAATATGAAATACAAGAAAACAATAGTATGACCACTTAGGATGTCCAAACCCTAAGTACAAGAGAGTGAAAGCCTTTAAACTCCTTTTACAATTCAGACTATTTCCCTCTTGAACCAAAATTCTGAACCTCAAAGCTCTCCCCTCTTGGACCTAGGAACTTCCCCTCCTTATTACATTCAACACCATAGACTAAACATAAAATGCAATCATGGAGATGTTACAAATTTTAAGGGATAAAATTTTATCCATAGACTAAAAACGTAAATAAATCTCGAATCAATGCAGGAAATATGGAAATAATGAGGCTGCTTGACACCTTGACTGCCATCTACTGATGGCAGATGCTTGGAAATCTGGGATGTGTTGTTGAATATTTGAATACTCTCCGACCTGTTTATTTAAATTCTCAATGATGCTCGAAGAGTTTGACCAAACACTTGATAGTCTACAGATGATGAGATCGAGTTGCTGACTATTCACTATCTACCTTGAAATCTGGGATTAATGTTTGTATTCCTGGAAACTTTGCCACTAATTGGCATTTGATTAATTCCCCTAGAATCCTGTAGCTGCAAATGTGGATCTGCAACTAATTGTTGAGTCTTTTTATGCACCTTACGCTCTCCAAGACTATGATTCAATTTAACCCCTTGTATATGGAAGTTGAATTCATAGGTTGAGCTTGTAATCGTGTTCTAATAAGTTGCAAAGGATAGACACAAGTTGTTCGAAGATCCCCTGGAACTGTTCCATATTCTAGATGCACAAGAAGACCTGACTTGATTATGAGTGGTAGGGTTGAGGTAACTGTTTGTGAGAATTTGTCAAAGACATCATCGATCCTTATATTTCCATTACTGAAAACCTGTGTGTTAGTCATACTCGCAGACTGAGTTGACATACTATGAAGAGAACACTGATATGCCTAGAAAATGTTCCCTTGCAGCAAAGCTAAGATGAGAGCCCTGACATTTATAAAAGTCCATTCAACACCAATATTTCTCCTTCATTGAGCCTGTAAGCGATCATTGTTTGTGCAGTCAGACACTTGCTTTGACTTTTGCGATAATCATATTGATTCATTTGTGAGTAATACCAACAATTTCATGAAACCATGTCATTACATTTTTCATTTCCCACCAAGAAATGATCATGCATTTCTCCATCCAGGAAGTGACATAGAAATGATCATGCATTTCTCCATCCAGGAAGTGACATGGAAGTTTGATCGCTTCTTTGTGGCATTTGAATTAATACTTGGGAATTCCTTTTTGAAAACACACTCTACGTTTTCCCCTTACTGTCAATAATGAGCATTCTTCCAACACATATTAATTGGCTTACACCTGGGCTCTATCATGGGCACTTTCTCTCGGCACACTGATTTTCTACCTGTGTACGTGCTCTCCATTTGGAATTCTATGTGTGCGCTGCCTTAACACCTGACGTTTTTGTGAACACCTAGACAAGCATTTGGACGCATGTATTCAGGCTCTATTTATTTTTCGTGCATCAGATTATATCCCACATTGCCAAAGAAAAGTATTTTACTATTGTTTATATACGTCGATGGTTTCAATTTTTACTCTGAAAGGCGTATATCTATTGACAATGGGCAGATTTAATAGGGGTTTAGTGCTTAATAAGTTTTCTATGGACAGGATTAAATATGGCTGGAATATTCTTAGTAGTCACACAAAATAAATGGCTGTTTATGTGTTTACTATTTTACATTTACCTAATCATATTTAAAAATTACTTTGATAGTTCACTGATTACCACCTAAGAGATTAACAAAAATTAAAATATTAACACCAGATAAATGAAGGCCAACCGTTTATTTGTTAATCAATAATAAAATTTAATATATTCTTTTAAGGATTCTTTTCATCTTATCAACCTTTCGGCGTTGATCAGCCACAATTATGTGGCTGTGCTAGTTATTGAAACAATGTGCATGTATTGTGCCTTGACAATGATGTTCCATGTGGGTTCTTTCTGTCGTGACTTAATTGATACTTGGTCCATGACTCGACACTTGAGGGATGTTTGGTGGCACATGTCGAAGAGGTTGGTTATATGACCAAAACCCAATAATTTCGCATTCCAAACAATATCACGTAATGTTCTCAGCGATATGATGTGACTTTGGTCCTCGAAGCTTAACGACATATTAAATCAAATTAGAGATTGCGCGGAAAATATTTTTTATAAAAACATTCAAAACCCCAATGTTTTTTAAATAAAAAACAAAAAATCTTGCATACAAAATCTAAACATGGCCTGAGAAATAATATACCAAACTAAATTCTAAATTTTACAAAAAATCATAGAAATTTGTAGATGCTAACACCGGGCTTGTAGCAATTTTGTCATGGCATGCAGTACAAAATGCACACTGCAAAATACACTGCTTTCGGTAGTGCACTTGTATTTGAAAATGTCACATGCACTACCAAATGTTGACACTGCAGATTCATATATTAACACATGCTCCAATTGGGTATAACACTTCCCTGTGAGATGCTAATAACAATAGGCCCTGTGCCTTCTTCCATTTTTTCAACCATACTAAAAAAACTATTCTGCAAGCTAAAAACAACCATAGTTGAATGCCAAACTGCAAACTGAAATTGCTTGTACTAGTGTCTTCATTGGAATATGGAGTATTATTATACCTATTGCACACAAATGCTCAAAATCAAGCTTATTTATGTACATAGACCTACTCTAACCAACTCAATTGCTTGATCAAGTGATATGATGTTTCCAATGCAGCCAAACAAGTAACTGACTTAATGATTGAGTTATTCTTTGATCTTTAATTAGGAAAAGAAACAATGTAAACACCAACGACTGATAAGGAAATATAGATCCATTTTCACAGTTTATAAATATTAAACATGAGCTAGTAAACACCTATAAATAATCTTCTACAAGATCATAGAAATACAAAGAGAGAACTTTTATAGTCAACCAACACCTCTTCCTGCTATCCAAGCTAAATGATATACCTCTGTGTAATTTATTCTCCATGGTTGATATCACCTCCCTTATTTCTAAAATATTCAATTGTGTTGATCACATTTTGTTTGACGTCTCCTGCAGATCTTGATTTAGAAAAGAAATCCATGACTGGTTTTTTCCCTTATTGTTTTCATTCTCTTGATCAATAGAAATGAGAAAAAAATCATCAATAGTTTCTAGAAACCTTTTCAACTCCTGGTCATCATTGAAAAATTTCCAGTGTTTGGTGTTATCTAGAATTGAAGGTCCGTGTTTTACTTCAATTTCATATCTCAAATTGGAACATCAAGTATTCCTGAAATTGTTAGTTGCTAATGCCAACGATCTACCTGCTAATTAAAGCTTCTCTGGACGAATGTGATGTCAAAAGCCAAAAATATTTTTTCAAAAAAATCCCATACCTCATTCCTATATTGCTTTAGTATGCTTCTTTTTCTGATAAATATTTTTGACTTGATAAATAACTAATTTTGAATCTCCAAAAATTGCTATTTTTTCAATCCCCATGTCCTTTGCAGCTCTTAATCCTTAATACTAACAATAGAGCTTCATATTCTGCAATGTTATTAGTAGTCTCAAATTCAAGTTTGTATGATAAATATACAACCTCTTTAGAACGAGAAATAATAACAATTCCAACACCAGATCCTTCTCTTGAACATGAACCATCAAAAAACATTTTCCAAATTGAGTTCTCCATACCCTTTCCGTGCTTATGAATGAACTTGTTACTTGATTGTTCTGGAGCATCATCACTGATATGTAATATGGCTGAGCCAATTTCATCTTCAACTGGGTGGTTTCCTGAATTATCATGATCACTAACAATATAGGCAAGATGAACATCTTTATATAACCTTCTGTGTTCTCCTCCAAAAATAGGAATGGTTGTGTATGTCAGATCCATCTGCAAAGATCCTCCCACCTTTTTGTCCCAATATCTAGACAACAACATTCCAAACTTTGGTGGTATATCAACCACTACAATGTCCATAACAACACTCTTCATAGGCAGCTGAGACAATGTCACAACCAAATCTTTGATAACTCCTAAACAATTGAATTTTTTAGAATCATAAGAATAAAGATCCTGATATGGTTTTGTGATGTCTAACCCTAATTCATCCACAACCACCTTTGGCATAACATTATGTGAAGCTCCATAATCCATAAGACAATTATGTAGGATTTTGTCATGTATGTTCAATGATATGTAAAAAGGTGGGGAAGAGTCAGATTTGTCTTCAATATGTGGACCAATCATGATAGCAGAATTTTCATCTTGTAGATTCACTATATCTGAGGAGATAACAGGTGCAAGAGGTTGCAAGACCTTCAAAATATAATTTTTAAATGACCCATTCTTCATTAATTCCACCAAAGGCACATGAATTTTAATTTTACTTATCTCATGCTCCATATTAAAAGAAATCATTTGTCTTTTTTTTTCTTTTATCTCTGAAACACCAACCTTGATGAGTTGTTGATGCTGATTTGATTTATTACCCGTATCTTTGCTTGGCTGGAGCATTTGTTTTCTTATTCTGATTTTGTGCATTTGGTTTCGATCCACTTTGTATAGGCCTTAAATCATATCTCTTTTGAGGCTCATTCTAAAAAATTTCCTCCTCTTTGTCATCACCAAACTGATTTGATATCAAAGAATCTTCATATTCCTCTTGAGTCAAGTGACTATAGGGAAGCTAAATTTCATTAAAAATAACTGCATAATTTTCTTCAGTATCATCCCTTTCTTCCATCTCCTCAACCACATTATTCTGAAATGGGGGAAAGATCCTTTGATCTTCATGATTCCTTCTTTCTCTTTGCATGATTTGAGGAGTATTATGGGGTTTTCTGAACTGATTTGGGTTTTTGTTCCGACCCTCCTGAACATGTCTATTTGACTACTTTGCTTCCAATTTCAATCTGTCCAATTTCGATGTTAGAGTCTTCAACATTTTATCCATTTCATCTATTTTTGGATCAGATGTTGCTGTATTGGAAGAAGATGGGACATCCTTTTTCAACTTCTTTTTGTCTCTGTCAAATTTTGTCTTTAATCTTCTCGCTGCTAGAATATTTGACTCTACATCGATAGCTGCCTCCTACATCAAGTTCAAAGTAGGTTGAGATGTAGAAGGTGAGACTGATGTTTGTACTTTAGGAGGTGATGAAGGCTGATTATGGGTTTCTTTAGACTTTAAGAATCCTTCTATGGCAAGGATTCTGCCACCGAGGATTGTCCCAATTTGATCACGAAGTGGGAGGATCACACAAGGAAGCAAGGTACTAATTTTATAAATTTAGAGCCCCGACCTATCATTGAAGAGAAAGCGCCCAATATTAATATTATTACTAGAGGAGGAACAAGGACTGGTGTTGATGTTGAAAATTTGACTCAAAGCCACAAGGTAGTATAAAAGATGTTATATATGACCCCTTGCATAAAAAATACTCTTTAAGGATGCTATTGAGATATTTCAACGGACATCCTACAATACCGATCCCTGCATATTTAAGCCTTGAGCTTCAACCTAAACTTGCAGAAAGTTTAGTTGCATAGACAGATCTTCTAGTGAGACCCCAACAAACTATTGAGTTGTGGATCTACTTACTTTATGACATTCTAGATGAAGAAAAACTCATCAAGGAGTTGCAGACCAAGTTCAATGGGACTCTTGAGGTTGAAGAGAAACCATAAGGGTTTGTTATTGATAACCTTCCAGAGAGAACTACAGGTAGAGTACAACGAAGGAAGCAATGATTAGGAAGGGAATTTAGAATGAATACTCACATTGATGGCTATGATATTAGTGATGTTATGCTCGATCTGGGGTCGGGCGTCAACATATTACCGACGAAGACTTGGGAATCCATGGGTAATCCCCATCTAGTCTATTCGCCAATTCAATTGCAAATGACCAATCAATATTGTATTTATCTTGTTGGGAGGATAAAAATGTTGAAGTGGACTTAGATGGAGTCAAGACAATGGTTGATTTCGAGGTTATAGAAATCATGGGGGAGAAGGAACCTTACCCAACTTTACTAGGTATTGATTGGGCTTATGAGAACTTTGCTATTATTGACCTTAAGAAATAAATCATGTATTTGAAGTGGATGGTATGAAGGTAACCCAACCATTAGACCCGTATTAGGGTCCCCGCTATACATATACAATATAGGGGAATATGGAAGAGGATGCCCTGGATAATCTCTATATTTTGACTGCCAGAAAATGGGCGGACTATATTAACCCAACAACAAATGGTTCAATAATTTGGCGCAATATTCAATATGTAGGTGAAGATTCAAAGGTAGCGTTTGACAACTGACAGCATGAAAGGTATGATAATTTGTCACGATGTTGCACGATGATCAAAACATCTAGGTGGATTGAATATGTGGTTAGATATCACCTTGTGCATGATGGAACTTCTAATTTGGCCAATTTTCTGGTTGAAGTAGAGGCTAAGGTTGCGCCAAAACAAAGACTTCCTGTATTGGATATTGCATTATTATCCTCTTCAACTAGATGATGGGCCATGCATAAACATAATTTATCCTCCTGAGACAAAGCAAAGCATTCCATCCAACATCACTTTATTTACCCTTCACAACTTACTTCGCTAACTCCAGACCATCCAACTTTGGAATTATATGATGGGATTTCAGATCTAAAGGAGCATATTGTGCACTGTATTAAGGTATGGGAAGTTGCTTAAATACCTTCTTAATTGGGGGTACATCATTTTATTCATTGTTTGGGACAAATCCTAGCTTCTCGGTATATACACAAGGAAGCTCGACACCAAATGTCTTGCTGGGAAATCCTTCAACGATAGCTTTGTCAAGATTTCTTATTCTTAGATAAGTCTCCTGAAATCACTATTGCTTTACAAAAGATAAAGGAAATGTCATTTTCTGAAAAAATTATGTCTATACATAATCCTACTATTTGTTCTGAACATGAGTCCCCCATTCATCATAGTCTTTACCCATATCCTTCCCAACTACTTGCGGTCTGACTTACTATTGAGAGAAACCCCGAAGACCCTGATGACCTGGAGGAACTTAGGAATATGATATTTCAGGAATCTAGAGGGTCTCAGGGAGTTAAAGATATTATCCCAAATGATGTTCATAGTTCCTATACGAAACCCTTGAAGTTGAAAAAATTCAATATAGGAACTGAGGAACACCCTAAGCTAGCCTTGATTGGAAACTACTGGGATGAACATAACATGACAAAGATACATGCTCTGTTGTGGGAATATGAGGATCTATTTCCTAAAAAAATATCAGAATTAAAAGGTATTAAGAGAGATTTAGGGGAAATGAGGATAGAGTTAGTCCCTGATTCAATACCAGTAAAGCATAGGCCATATCGGATAAATACCAGATTTAAAGAGAAAGTGAAGAAGGAGATTGATAGGATTCTCACAGCTGGGATAATTTTCTTTGTCAATAAGGTTGAATGGATCTGTCCTATGACGATACAAACTAAGAAAGGTACAAAGGATATGCAAGTTTGTGTGGATTACAGAATCCTGAATGTTGCTTGTGTGCCTGACTCCTTTCCTACCCTCTTTAGTGACGAGCTACTCAATCAAGTAGCGAGAAATGAGACATATTGTTTTACAGATGGATTTTCTGGATATGACCAAGTTCGAATCGCCGAGGACGATAAGAAGAAGACTACCTTCATTACAGAGTGGGGATCATTTGCCTACAATGTTATGCCTTTTGGGCTCAAGAACACTTTGACATTGTTTTCTTGGATAGTCATTCCGACGTTCCATGATTTCATTCACAAGTTCCTGGAGGTCTACCTGGGTGATTGGAATGTATACAAATTACTTAAAGAGAATGTTGCGATAATACGCTTAACGTTGGATCGTTTTAGACATTTAAAAATTTCCCTTAAACTACACAAATGTATTTTCTGTGTGCCATTTGAGAATTTGTTAGGGATTATTGTTTGTCGGGAAGGAGATCTAGTCGACCCTGCAAAAATTGCAGTTATCCTTAATATGCCTTCCCATACCTCTGTCAAGAAGTTGTGCATGAATCTGGGCCATAATGGATATTACTGTCTATTTATTAGGGGTTACGCGAGCATAAAAACACCTTTGGAACAACTTCTCAAGAAATATGAAGGTTTTTGTTGGACTCAGGACTATGATAAAGCATTCAAACTTCTAAAAGAGAAATTGACCTTTGCACCCATTCTAACTTATCCTAACTAGAAATTTGAATTTCATGTAAATATCGATGCCTCTCCAGTTGTGCTCGACGCTATTCTTGCGCAATAAGGGGAAGGAAACTTGGACCATTCTATATAATTTTCCAGTCACAAACTTTAGCAAGATGAAGACAACTACACCACAACTGAAAGGGAAGGTTTGGCTATGGTGTATGCTTTACAAAAGTTTAGGCATTATTTAATTGGAAGCCATTTTAAGTTTTTTACTGATCGTTTTTCTTTGAAGTGTTTGGTGAAAAAATTCGTGTTAGAAAGTTGTATTTGCAGGTGGTTGCTATTGTTTCAATAATTCTCATTTGAAGTTATTGTCAAGCTTGACAAATTCATTGTGGGGCTAGATCACTTGTCTCACCTAGAGTCTAGAGAAAGTGGTGGACTTGTAGATGAGTAGCTCCCGGACGCAGATTTGCTTCATATTGAGGCTATTCCTAATTATATGTTAGATATTACCCTATTTTTGAATCGATACTATCATGTCGGAAGGGTATTTCGTGACCCATAACAGGCACCTTGTGGTTCGCACAACAGATTATCAACTGATTGCGGGCCAACTCTACAAATTGGGATTGGATAGTATCTTGTGGAGCTGTGTGTTAGACCATGAAAAACCTATTATTCTATGGGAATGTCATAATGTAATTGCGGGAGGACACATTGGTGGTAAGACAACCGCTCGAAAGATCCTACAGGTAGGACTCTGGTGGTCGATAGTGTTTAAATATGCTAAGGAATATGCTTGGGATTGCGATGTATGTTAGAGGGTGGGAAAACCATCCCGCCGCGATGAGTTTCCACTGCACCATGTTCACACACTACACGTTTTTTAAAAATGGGATATTGATTTAATTGGTCCAATAAATCCTACAACTCGACTTTCCAAGGATTGATATATCATTATCACAACTGACTACCTAACTTGTTAGGCTAAAGCAGAATCTATTTTGGATTGTTCTACAACCACCACCACACAATTTATTTTTGAGAATGTCATTACTAGGTTTGGTTTTCCTCAAATATTGACTAGTGACCAAGGATCCCACTTCAGCAATGAAACTATAGCATCCCTGACTACAATTTTTTTTATTCAGCATCATAAGAGAAATCCCTATCATCTGCAGGCTAATAGAACAATGGAAGCATTTAATAAAATCTTGGAGAGGGGGATGACTAAAGTTTGTTGCACAAATCGGGAAAATTAGGATGAAAGATCTATGACTATGTTATGGGCATATATGACTACCACCAAGCAATTAAACATGTACACCCCATTTCAACTAGTATATGGCCAAGAAATGGTGGTGCAAACTGAGTTTCTCACCCCAAGTCTTTTCATTGCGCAAGCAACCAAGATGACCGATGATGAATCTATTGTTGCACAGGTGGAGGAATTGTTGGAACTTGAGGAAGCTAGGTTCTTAGCATATTTTCACCACAGTGTGGAGTAATCCCGAAAAAGGCCTGACATGATCACCATATATAATGTAAATCATTTTCACAGGGTGATTTTGTGCTCCTATTTGACAACAAGTATTAGAAACATACATACAAACTTTAATTGCATTGGCTTGGTCCTTTTATCGTTGCAGACATTCGTGAGTCAACAAATTTCAAATTAGCGCAACTCGATGAAATTATTCGACCTGGCTGGGTGAATGGCGCACATATGAATCCGTACATTTTTGCGGCATAATTACAGTTTCATTACGCTCCTAGTTCCCAGAGTGTGTTAATAAGTAGGATTTCCATTTTTGTATTTGTTTTAATTTCTGTCAATACATAGTGATGTATCCTGTGTTTACGTGCCCTAGTGCTTCGTTGTCTGGTCCAATTCATCTAACCCGTATATTACCTTTGTGGTCAGGGAAGTCGCAGTGACAATCTCTCATACTTAATGTTGCTGGCAATTTGAATTTTTTGCCCTAGTGTCATCACATGGGTTGGTAAATGCTATTTGTACCTTTTTCCTTGTCAATTCATCTCTGCTTGTCACCATCACTTAAATTTTAACAAATGCCCACCTTTTTCCAGGCAACCACTTGCTTGGTTAGTACTTTTCCAAATTAATCTAGTGTCCCGTTACCAACTTTCCAGTTATGCATTTAGTTACCCAAATCACATCGTGGATTATACTGCACTTGAGGGATTGAGTGGGTGTTAATAATATATATTTTCACCCTATAGTATTCAACGGATGGAAGTCTCTACATATTTCACATATTGCTTATAAGCACGTCTTGGCTCGATGGATTCATCTATTGTTTTACTCTTGTGCTTGTTGTCGACTCAGTCTTGGAGCCCTCTGCAAGACAATGTCCAATCCTTCGCCCCCCTGTGTTATTTTCTTACCATCATCAACCTGTTCCAATGGTCCATACAACTAGTCGAGGGGCCCTCCAAACCATTGTTCTCATGGAGTTCATTGATCCACAGGTCATTTTTCAAGGATATCTGCATGGAAAGGTAGAACAAAATAGGTTGGTCGACCTCGATTTTACCGATGCTGTTGAATTTCCCCAAATGTATACCAAATTTTTCATGGATTGCACGACATATCCTAACAGAGAGTTCCTGTGGCATTGCAAGCATGACTACATTCCCTTGCGAGATTCTGCTTTGTTGTGTCTCTGTGACCTATCGACCTTTGGTACTACTGGTGAAGCGACACGCTGCACCAAATGTATGATCAATAGAGTGCACAATAGTTCCCTATGGCTTGATCAGGTCAACCCCATCCATGTAGAGGACATCCACATGCTCATCGGGTTATTCATGCAAGGCCAGGATGTAACCAAAATATTTCAAGGCTTGGGGAAGCACAGTAAAAATATGGGAGAGGTGAGCTTGTATGAAAAATATGGTACACGTCGAGGAGGTTGAGGAGCACACATTGCCCCTATTAATGATGAGTAGGTCCACATGGATTTATATCTGATTGCAGGGAAAGTGATGTGTAAGTACACAAAGGGTGAGTGTACTTTGGACGCCATTGAAATGGCATAATTCAATAAGAATGGTGCCCCTATGAACTAGTTCAAATAACTCCTCACTGAGTTGTTCTTGGCTTGTGTAGATGGGTATGAACGACCAAGATATTTTATTTATGGATACTTTCTTATCACCTTCGTTATGTGGAAGTGGAAAATTTTGCGGGGGTGTAACATTGATCGCAATGCAGATGGCCACATCACCAAGATATTTGACCCATGGAATTTTAACCTTTCATCTACCAACGAGGCCAATCATAATGCCTCCTTTGCGCAATGGTATGATGAGCTCATTGATGCAACACAATGACCCATAATTCCACATGCATTACTCAATCGACATACCCATAATATATGGTTCAAGATTATCCAGGATCATACATTTGTGCAGCCTCTAGGGGAGGAATTGTCTCTTTTTCATTCGCAACCATTATCATTTTACCTGGACGACGTTACACTCGATAAATGAGTCACCTTGTGGCCTGGGGCTACTGTCTAAAAGAAGAGGACTGATGTTTCTTATGCGATTCCCTCCATGCACAAAGGTCCCCTCCAACAAAGACATCGAATGTCAGCCCTATTGTGAGCAAGAGGACTCAATCACCTACCATCTCAGAGGATGAGCTAGAGGAAGTAGAAGAGGAAGCGTTTCCTAGTAGAAAACTTCAGATCTCATTTTCTTCCATTCCTGATGACGCTACGATCTCATGGAAGCAATTGTGAGATGTCCCGAATTCTATTCTTTCTCAAAAGAAGGTCCTTACCAAATCCCCTTCCTAATCTACCGGTGATATTTTCATCACTAAGGCTACCCCGATATCCTCCACCCCACAAAAAAGTTATATGTCCCCACTTTTCATGTATACCAACCCCCTTCCAGTACATACCACACCACCTCAGACGTGCTCTAAACTTTTGACCTCATTTAATTCCCCATCCATAACCCCCATCATCCATATCCTTGATGACCCTCCCATACAACCCTAAACTTCCACTATTGTAGAAGAAATCAACCATATGGCACACACGCCTCCAATATCCCTATCCCATACTCAACTGAATATAGTTGCACCTGACCCTGCTATGCAAACCACCTCAATTGTTGGTCCACTCCCTTCCACTTCTCCTCAGATCCTGGAACTTCCAAACCCCCATCACTCGACGCTTGGGACAGTCAATTCACCGCAACCTAAGATATGTCCTGAAACTCATGTTCCAAGGGATGAGGAGCCCCCTTAGCACATGTTTTATGGTGATGATACTCATTCAATGTATATAACTACTAATGTTAAGGAACAAATTGCACCTTCATTATAAGATCTTCAACAACGTAAAGCTATCCTGGAGCTCTGCTTAGAGCAACCAGAGGTGCTGACAACACTTCCGCTAGAGGTCAATGATTGGATTGTGAGGAGCCTTAAAGAGCACTCACCTATTCCATAGGGTGTTGGCACCCTGAGTTTTTAAGAGCGCTCGATCTCTAGTAATCAGTCCCTTGCTTCCCGACCACCTTGGCATTCTGTTGCTATTAGTGGATAATTGTCCACATGGGCTATGCTAGATATTTTTCACTTTATCCAGGCCTCAACTAATCAACTAGAGCGGAGTATCAAAACAGCCGAATAGGCCAAGCATGCCCTTACATAGAAAAAATAATCGTTACGTGAGGTTGTCACTAAAGCCAATGTTTCCACAACAATTGAATAGAACTTGCAAGTACAGGCCGAATCCACTGTTTCCACTATTGCTGACAAATTTGCTCAGGTCTATCCATCTTTCCACTAGGTCATTCCTGAACTACATGAAGATATCACACCAGTTGCGTCGAATGACCGATTTGATCTTCTCACTGGTGCATGGTCCCAGTTGGCCGCCAAAACTGATACACTGCAACATGAGGTAGCCATGTTTAAGTTCAAGTAAAAGGAACAACCTCAAAAGATCCTCCAGAAACTTATAAATGAAATTGACAAAGGTACCAATGTTAAATTCTTTCTCCATGCCCAAGCCAAGGAATGTCATAGACTCTTTGATATGGTCACTAAATGGGTTGGGTTGTTGGACCAATGCAATAAGCCTGTCGAAGAGTTGTGTACTAGGCTTAAAATGATGCATACAAAAGCTCAAACCATTGCCGATACGATAGAGTAGTCGACTAAGTTTACATAGATCCAAGCTGAGGATGATAGGTTGTCCTCCATGTATGAAAATAAAAGAGCATCGAAGACCGCATTTTAGCAGTTCCAGCTTACAGTCCAAGCCAAATACTTTTCGTTGTAGCAACTGGATGCACTTGCTGATACATAATGGAATTCTCTGTTGGCTACCAAGCTTGAGGTCCCTGATGTCAATGCCGCACAGGAATTTTTTATGGGCACATCAATTTTAGCAAGTAAATGGAAGGACCGTGTTGATAAATATGATCTTCCATGAGCAAGCTCTGCAGATTGTACCAGAATTGGGCCCTCCGTTTGAGGGAGAACAAAGTAAAGAGATGGAAAGTTGATTCAGGACAAGTCAAGGATTGTGGTTGGGGCCAATTGGGCCCTTCGTTTTTAAGAACCAATTTTTCGGATACATAAAGGTTTTGTAGAACAATAGAGCACATCAACAAGGACTCCATGTGGTAGAAATCTAATTACCAGAGATCCAACAAGGAAAAAGAGTGATGCGCCAGCTGGAGGAAGAAGTGAGAATCCTATAAGTTTTGAGCGCATACCAAAAGGACATAGAATTAAGAAAGTGTAACAGTGGAATCAAGAAAAAACCAAGGGAATGATAGAACTTGGGGAAATTATAACGAGAATGGGTTGGATTTTTTGGTTGATGGGTTGGTTGTTGGGATTTTCAAAATTGTCATGTGTTTCCACTGTATTGTTCTACTGATATTCAGATGTTATACTAGTTTACAAGAAACTATTTTGGCTAGAATATCTCTGTCAAGTAAAGCTAATTCTCTCTCTTTTATGTAAGTTGCGATATGAACGATCTTCTCTATGTTGACTAGTCTGAGATATTATAATAAATAAACTAGTGTTCGGGCATACATAATTTTGTTGTGTTATGGATGAATGATTTCTCTACTTTCGTGTAACCTATCTTCTGTTTTGTATTTACTAATTACGTTACTATTTAATAACTTATGTAATGCATGTGTTCACTTTAATGTTGCGCAACATGGAATTTTCACTATCTTTGTCAATCTAAGGATCCCTACGCTATGATCTCTTTACACTTGCGTATGGATATGTGCTATGATGTGATACATATGATGATGTATCCTCTGTAATTCACTTTATCGCACAAAGTCTCGGCTGTGATTTGGGTGAGACCTCCTTCCGTTGCTGAAATTTGAATATTCCAGTGCAACTAAAATACAATGATACCTTTGTTGGTGACCTTCGAGAACCCTGTTCTCCAACTTTGTGCCAACAATATGTCTCTAGCCATGTGCCAAAGAATATCCAAGATATGGCTCAAGCATATAGCATAATCATCAATATTTAACCCTCAAAACATACATAAAGACATACCTTTCATTTTGTAAAGACCCTAATGCACCAGATCTCTGATCATCATACCTTGCTCAACTTCAACATAAAGAGAATGGAACCTTCTTCAAAAAATTTCAATGGATCCTCGATTCATACATTATAAACCCACATACATTCATTCTTTGTTTCACTACAATCCACATACATCCGTGCCTTTCTCCACTACAACCCATGGATAACCTTAGAAATCCATGCCTTTCTCCATTGCCACTCGTGGATAAAATCAAAAAACTCCTTGCTCTCCTCGACCTCCTTTCTCGTAGGCCATATTTTCTTTGTTGAGTTTGTCAATCCTCCTAACGCAAGTGCAAACCCACTTATTCCATCTCTATACACAAACACACACTTTCTTGGATGAACAAATGGGAGGTTCTTGATGTGTATTTATACTTTTCCAAGTGCCTCCTTTATTTGACTTTATGGAGAACCTGTAACTTCTTATTTGCAACAAATTTTCTCCTTTAATTAATTTTGGGGCCGAATTTTAACATCTTGTCCTTAGATCCAGGGCTTCTTGACCATACTTCGGGGCTTCATATTTAAGATGACATAAATTATCAACCATGGGGAACCACATGAAATACCACATACTGTTGGAAACGACACGGTGAGGACTATCCATCTATGAGGGTTTTGCATGTATTTTCAATGTCCTTCATCCTCATTCTCCTCACACAACTTCGGGCTTCATGACCACACCTCTGGGGATTCTTGTAGACTTCTTCAAAGCGTCTTCCCATGAGGTCCATGCTTAAATATACACCATAAGGGGACCACTTTGGAGACTTCTTCAAATACACCCATTACTTCTAGATGATTCTAGACTTCTTCTAGAGTTGACATCAATGACAACCAATTTTCCAACAATATCCTCCTTTGGCATTGATGGAAACACTCATGCTCCCCCTGTGACCAATGCTCCCCATTTCTTCATGCGCTCCCCCTCTCTTCATGTTTTTTTTCTTTCTCTCCCCCTTTGACATAAATGGTAAAGGGAACTCCCTCTGACAATTCTTATCCACCTGTCTTCTTTGCAAAAATGTCGTGTAGATCACTGTGGGCTAGAAACTACTCCATTTTTTTGTTGAAGATACTCAAATGTCTCTCTTGGGAGAGGTTTGGTGAAGATATCTGCAATATGTTCTTTTGTCCTATTGGACACCAACTTGATATTTTTTTTGTAACTTGTTCCCGCAGAAAGTGAAACTTAATCAGAATTTGTTTGGTCTTGGAATGCATCATTAGATTATTGGAGATACTTATAGAACTTGTATTGTAAAAGAATATTGAGATGGGATCATCATATTTTACTTGTATCTCTTGCAATGTTTTCTTCATTTAGAGGATATGAGTAAAACATGATGTTGCTGCAATATATTCTGCTTCTGTTGTAGACAATGATACTGAGGAATGCTTCTTACTTAACCAAGACACCAGGAAATCACCCAAGTAGAAGGTTGATCCACTATTACTTATTCTATCATCAATGCTTTCTACCCAATATGAATCTGTGTAGGTGACCATAGTCATCTCATTCCCTTTTAGATACCATAATCCAAACTCCGTTGTTCCTTTGCGATATCTAAAAATCCCCTTTACTGCTGGAACATGAGTTTCCTCCGGTGTTGCTTGAAATATTACAACCCATCCAACTAACTGCATTACATTTGGTATTAAGGTTGTTACATAGAGTAGAGTACCAATCATCGATCTATAGAGTCTCTTATCTGCTTCCTTAGATTCATCATCTTAAATCTACTTGCAACCAATCACCATAGGAGTACTTATGGGTTTTCAATCTTTCATTCCAAACTTCTTCAACATTTCTTTGATGTACTTGGTTTTGGAAATGAAAATACCTTCATATAGTTGACCTATTTGAAGTCCAAAAAAGAAGGTCAACCCACCAAGTAGAGACATTTAAAACTCATTCTTCATGTCTTTGGAAAACTTCTTACTCATCTTATCATCCTCACTTCCAAAAATGATGTCATACACATATACTTCAATGATAAGTATGTTGTCCCGATCCACTTTTATGTAGAGATTTATATCTACATTTCCCTTTCTGAATCCTTTTTGTTGTAAGTACTTGTCCAATATTGAATACCAGGATCTAGGGGATTTCTTGAGTCCATACAGAGATTTTTTCAACCTACAAACATAATATTCTCTTTCTGACAGTAGAAACCCTTTTGTTTGTTCAATGCATAATTATTCTTCTATTTATCCATTTAGAAATGTTGATTTGACATCCATATGATATACTTTGATCCTTTTGGAACATGCATAGGCCAAGATCATTCTGATTGCTTCCATTCTAGCAAAAAGAGAAACATTTTCTTCAAAATATACTCCTTCAACTTGAGCATATCCTTTGCATACTAGCCTTGCCTTGTTTTTGGTTACATGTCCATATTCATTCAGTTTTTTTTTGAAAACCAATTTTATACCAGTCACATTTTTTTCCTTAGGTCTTGGAACCAATTCCTATGTCTCATTATTCTCTATTTGATTCAATTCTTCTTCCATGGCCTTGATCCAATTTTTATCATTGTTGGCTTCCTCAAAACTACTTGGTTCAACTGTGGATAGTAGTGCTCTATGTCTTTGTTCTAGTGTATGGAACAATTTTCTTCCTCTAGTTTCTATTCCAACATTTTTGTCTCCAATAATTTGTTCTAGTGGATGATTTTTTGAACCCGACAACTAGGTGTTCTGAAACATATCTAAAGGTCTTGCTGATATTTTTCTTCTTGTTCTACTTTTGGCTGCTTATATTCTTGTTGTTCTTTTTCTTCTTTTTCTACTTCTTCTTCCTTTAGTTCTTCTTCTTCCACTTCTTGCTATTTTGAATTTATGATTTCTTCTATGATCTTCAACACATTTGTTTCATCAATATTTACATTGATGCTTTCCACTATTTTGTTGAATATTAGGTTGTAACATTTGTATGCTTTGATCTTGCTTAAGTATACAACCAATATGCCTTTATCAACTTGAGAGTCAAATTTTCCAATCTTTATTATCTTCTCTTTTTATGTAACATTTGCTTTCAAACACTATGAAATGATTGACATTCATCACTCTTCCCTTCAATAGCTCATATGGAGTCTTGTCACTACTACTTCTAAGCATTCCTCTTTTCAAGATATGAACAACTGTATGTATGACTTGTACCCAAAAGATACTGCTCAACTTAGAATATTTCAACAGTGTTATGACCATCTCCTATACATTTATGTTATTCCTTTCAACCACTCAATTTTGTTGAGGTGTCCTAGCTGTTGAGAATTGCCTTTTTATTTCATGATCCTCACAACTGTCCATGAATTATTTTGATGTGAAATCACCTCCATTGTATGATCTCAAGCACTTGATTTTAGAATCAGTTTTATTTTCAACCATCTCTTTGAATATCCTGAAACATTCAAATGCCTCTAACTTTTTCTTGAGGAAACAAATTGCAGTCATTCTTATAAAATCATCAATAAGTAGCACAAAGTACTGTTTTCCATTCAATCCTTTTGTTATCATCGGACGAAATAGATCAATGTGTACAATCTCCAATGGTTTTATTGTAGAGTATTCCTTTGTTCTGAACTCAATTCTTGTTTGTTTTCCATGTAGACAATGTTTGCACATAGTATTGGCTGGCTTTGAAATTTCAGGCATTTCTCTTACCACTTCCTTTCAATTAATTTTGACAAGGTTTTCAAAGTTCATATGACTCATTCTTCTATTCCAAAGCCAAAATTCATTTTCTCTTCCTAAGCAACACATTTCCTTTCCGATCTCATTTAAGATGTATATGTTGTTTGGATTCCTTATTTCCATTTCCACCAACTTTCTCGATCCTTCTTTCCTTATCTCACATTTATTTGAGTCGAATGGAAGTGTATGTCCCTGGTCACACATTTGACTCATACTTAGCATATTATGCTTCATATTTTCGACAAGTAGGACATTTTATGCCATGACATCTTTACTTCCAAGCCTGATTGCGCCTTTTACTATAATTTTGACTGAGTTATCATTACCAAATGAAATCGATCCATCTCTTTCTTTCTTTAGAGTTAGAAACTTGTCCTTGTCACTTGTCATATGATTTGAACAACCACTATCAACGTACCAATCACTTTTTTTTCTTTGGGCTTGTAGATCAATCGAATATTCTTTAGTGATCACTTTATCTTGCTTCCTTTTCCATATCCTTGCTAGTTCATGACTGCTGAAATCTTCCTTTGGTTCCTTTGGAGGAACAATCAATCTACAATATTTGGCCATGTGTCCAAAATTGTTGCATTTATGGCATTCTACTTCATTATTTAATGAGCCAAAACTATTATAGTTTCTATTATATTCTTCATGGGGCTTTATGAGATGATTAATTCTAGAGTATCCTTCATAGTTGCTTATGTTCTTAACATAGGCTCTACAATTTATGTCCTTATGCCAAAAATTGTTACATGAATAACATAAACCAAGAAAAATAGTTTTGTACCTAAGTGTGGGGGATCTTCTGAATGGTGCTTCTCTTCTATAATCTTCTTCTTGAGTTATTTCCATTGCTGGTTGTTGATTCTGAATTTTGGATCTTCTAGGTGGTATGATTCTTCTGGAGTATTCTTCTTGATTTCTCTCCATTTCATGAATTTTCTCCTTTGAAGGATTGCATTCTTCCTTCTTGATGGGACCTCTGATGACTTTTGCATAACTTCTTTGTTTTGCTTCCTTTTCTATCGTCATGGAACTCTATCCCTTTTCAATATGAATTTGTTTGTATCCTAGTCCAGACTTGTCATAGTATTTCCTTTGAATTCTAATGGTTTCATCCAATATTTTGGTGTTTTTATGTTGCATGTATTTCTTCTGAAGTTCCTTCCTTAGTGAGACTATTTATTCTTCCAAGTTTTCCTTCATTTTTTCTGTTTCTTCCAACTAGTTCTTGAGTGTTTCTTCAATCCTTTTGGCTTCTTCTACTTGGACCTTTATATTCATAATCATCTTCTGGACTTCTTCAGAGTTGGGATTTTGAGAACCCTCCTTTAGCTTGAGCAATTCTTCCTTGAGTGACTTGTTATTCTTCCTTTCTCTTTTTATCTCACTTAGGTCGTTGATTAGTTCTACTTCAAGATATACTTATACTTCTTCTTCTTCATAATTTTATTCATCATTTTCTAATTCCATAAAGAGTAATCTTTATGATTCACCGTCATTATCATCATCCTCATCAGATGATGAACTATATTCTCTTGAGTAGAGACTTTTCTTGAAGACTTTTCTTTTATTTCCCTTTTTGTTTCCCTTTTGTTTTTTCTTTTATTTATTGGGAACTTCTTCTTCATCACTTTCTGAATTCTTAGCATAAGGACATTTAATAAAAAAAATGACCAATTTTACCACAATTAAAGCATATTAAAGGAAGCTTACCTTTGTACTTTCCAGTTCCTCTCTTCAACTTCCTTATGAAGTTTTCCATTTCTTCATATTCATATGAATAATCACTGAAACTACAGTTTGACTTTGACTTCTTCTTATTATTCTTTGTCTTAGATTCTTTGAAAGCTGCTTCCTTCCTGGATGGATTTTCCTGCTCCGTTCTCATTTCATAAGCTGTAAGGATTCCATGTAACACGTCCATGCTCAACTTAGTAATATCTTCTCTTTCTTCTAGGGATGAAATCTTGGGATCAAATCTCATTGGAAGAGACATTAGTACCTTTTTAACAATTTTCGGTTCTTTAATTTCTTCTCCTAAGCCTTTAATATCATTCATTATTTCATCAATTCACAAAAAATAAGTTGCAATATCTTCATCTTCCTTCATATTCAGTTGTTCAAATTGACCTCTATAAGTTTGTAGCTTGGCCCCTTTGACTTTGGCATCTCTTTCATAAGTATTTTGAATTTTGTCTCAAATATCCTTTGCAAAGTCACAATGCATAACTTTGACAAATAATGAACTAACCAGGCCACCCCAAATAACATTTATAGCCTTCAAATTATTTTCAGAAAGTTTCTTCCCATATTTATCTATTGGGGGAGTGACAGGTTCCTTGTATCTGTCCACTACTGATTTCTAGACATCAAATCCTTGTGCCTGCAAAAATATTTTCATCCTTCTATTCCAGAAGGCATAATTATGACCATCAAATATTTGCATTCCATTCTTAGTGCAATCCATAATATACCTTCCATTGGTTAGAATGATTCTAAAGGACCTACTCTGACACCAATTTTTGGAATATTTACTAATACTGAGAGGGGGGGTGAATCAATATTGAGCACTTTTTACCATTTTTAATCACAACATTAAGTTTTCAACTATTCCATTCACTTATGATTGCATTTAACATATCATAAACATATAGCCATAAATAGTACCATTCAACAATCCATCACAACATTCAAAGTGCTCAAGATATTTTTACGTGGAAACCCAAATGGGAGAAAACCACAAAATGATTTCTTATATTTCAGAAGATTACATTCATAGGAAGCAACGACTTCCATATTCTCCAGAACCAACTGGAAGGAGGAACCAACCCATTGATTTACAGGCTCCATCCTAAAGAAATCTACAACTCCCTAAATTCTCTAGCTCCAACTGGAAGGAATCTACAACTTCTTGTATTCTCCAACACCAATTGGAAGGAGGCTCCAACCCCTTTTCCTTGCCACTTCCTTCCTTCTTGAAATATAAATGGAGACTCAACCTGTCACTGATAATCAACCTGTCACTGCCACTGATAATCAACCTGTCACTGATACTAATACATCATCATCATAAAAACTAGATCCATTCACATAAACCATATGCCAAGATCACCAAGAACATCTCTCAAAACATATTCCCAACATCACCAAGATATGCCTCAAATCATGTACCAAGCATGTGCCAAAATATGCCTCAAGCATGTGCCATAAAATCCATGATAAACCATATACAATGTACCAAAAATATACCTCAAATGATATGCCCAAAATCACCAACATATGTCTCTAGCCATGTGGAAAATACTCTCCAAGATATGCCTCAAGCATATACCATAATCATCAAGATATAACCCTCAAAACATACATAAAGACATACCTTTCATTCTGTAAAGACACTAATGCATCAGATCTCTGATCATCATACCTTCCTCAACTTTAGCATCAAGAGAATGTCACATTCTTAAACAAATTTCAACATATCCATGATTCATACATTGTCAACCCACAGAAATCCAAGCTTTGCTTCACTGTGACCCACGTACATCTATGCCTTGCTCCATTGCAACCCGAGGATAACCTTAGAAATCTGCACCTTGCTTCACTTCCACGCATGGATAACCTTAGAAAACTCCTTTCTCTCATCGACCGCTTTTATCCTAGGTCGGATTTTCTTTGTTGAGTTCGTCAATCCTCCTAACTCAACTACAAACCCACTTATGCTAGCTCCATACAAAAACACACACTTGCATAGATGAACAAATGAGAGGTTCTTTATGTGTATTTATACTTTTCAAAGTGCCTCCTTTATTTGAATTTTGGGCTGACCTGTAACTTATTGTTTGCAACACATTTTCTCCTTTAATTAATTTTTGGGCCAACTTGTAACTTCTTGTCCTTAGATCCGAGGCTTCTTGACCATACTTTGAGGATTCGTCTTTAAGAGGGCATAACTTCTCAACTATGAGGAACTACGTGGTGTACCACCTACTGTTGGAAATGGCATGACGAGGACTATCCATCTATGAGGTTTTTTCATGTATTTTCAATGTCCTTATTCATCTTTTTCCTCACACAACTTTAGGCTTCATGACCACACCTTTGGGGCTTCTTGTAGACTTTTTCAAAGTGTCTTCCCATGAGGGACATGCTTAAAGATACACCATAAGGGGAACATTTTGGATACTTATTCAAATACACCCATTACTTCTAGAGCCTTCTAGACTTCTAGAGTTGAAATCAATGACAACGAATTTTCCAACATCTTCAACGATCTTCCTCTTCTTCTTCGCACCGTCATTCTTTTTCTTCTGAAATTTATCCTTTTTCCTTCTCTTTTTATCAGCTGGTGTTTCTTCTTCCTTTGTTGATCCTGAATGTGTAGAAACAAGATACATATTTTCAACTGCTTCTTCTTTCACTTTATTTATGGCTTCTTCACATGCCTTCTCTTCATCTGCGATCCTTCCTACAATCCTACATTTTCTGTTGAAGGTGACCTCATTGTAATTCCTTGCATTGTGATGTACCTCCTATTCCTCCCAGAAATTTGTCATGTATTCCCAAGTCAAACCTACCTTATTGAAATGGTATTTTACGACTCCTATCAAGTCGTGTCTCATAAACCTCTCCTCTCCAAAATGGTATGAGAGTAGGGTGTTAAGTTCATCTTTTACTTTCTTGGAGTTTAAGAATGCTTAAATTTTGACGTATATGGGGAGTGGGGGCCATATTTCCTTATTTCCTAAATATAAAATTCCTCCTACTCCATGGATCATTGTTTGATAGGCCACCTTTTGGAGTATCAGTTTGTCTTGTACAAATCGAGGGAGTAGATGGGGGATTTTGTGGCTCCATACACTCTAATATAAGTACCATTCTCCATAAGGTACCAATCCATGATAATTTTTAAGATAGATATCACTTTTTCAATCATGCATGGGGATGGTGTGCAGAATATAAAATCGTACATAGGAGCCAAGAAGTGTTCACATATATTATGATATTCTATTCTATATTTGTGATCCTAGAGGACTTTGCAGTAGATGTGAATGACTTCATTTGATGGCTTCCATTTCCACCCCATATTTGGGTATTGGTTTGCAATACACATGATGTCCATGAGGTAGGAAGACATGTGGAACATGGGAAGGTTCTCTATTGGGATTATACAACTGTAGCTATATCATTTTCCAGGTTGGTCGATAAGATGTCATCCCAGTTGAAAGACAATCCTTCATCTCTGTAGTAGTAGATTAGTGGCATGTATGAAAAGGAGAAGTGGGAGACATATGGTTCACTGTATAGCATGCATATCATGGCTACCATGTACTAATAATTCCTCCTCAGTGCAGTTGTGAGGTAATCTCCCTTGGTTCTATGTTTGAACTGTATGTCTAATTTGTACCATATAAGGAATAACTCTTTAGATGTGTATTCAAACTCATCCATAAGCTTGTTGTCTAGTTTCTTAATACCTTTGTCGAGGTGATATCATTTTGCTAGGTATTTGGGTCAAAACGATGCTACAGGTTCCTTTATGGAGTTACAAACATATATGTTCCTGAGATATATGTTCTTCAGGATCCAAGTGATAGCATTAGAAAAATGGAACACAACAATGTGGGTTGCCACTCTGAAAATCCTAGATCTTCTAATGTTCTTGAATATTCTTAGTTCATATTGGTCTTCAACGTCAGTGGAGAAGTTATGCTTCTTGAACATCTGGTATACATATCCCCAACTAAGTGCCTCTCATTCCTTTTCTAGGAGTCCAACAGTGTCATCGTAAATGGCTCAAGGATTTTCAGGTTCATCTTCGGTCTGTTGGCCACTTTTGGAGGTCTCGGTGGCTAGCATTGTACTAGTTGATTTCTTTCTTGGAGACATATTTGAACCTGCGAAGAAAATATGGAGAAGGGATTAGTGTAAGTATAAAAACATAATTGATACATAATTAATCTGTGTGAGTATATTAAACTACCCAAGGATTCACTTGAGTTTATGCTTGGTGAAATATCATCATCTGATGAAGAAAGTATGATAACAGACATGTTGAGAAATATGGTAGAATTCAGAGAATAAAATGGCTCTAAATGTGTTCACAAGTAAAAATCGAACAAGTTCTTACGAACTGGTTTGATGACTATTAGAAGAGTTAGTGTCAAATTCTCCATGAGCCATAGACAAAGTTGGTGTAAAAGACTTTGATGTACATCAGGTTAGTTGATGATAAGGTCACTGATGAAGGTGAGAGAAATGATGAAGTTAACTTTATTCCTCCAATGTATCAGAGGAGTTGATACAAACTTTAGAGGAGTTTATACAAACTCCTCCGATACATCAGAGGACTTGATAGTAAATATTCCAAAAATTTAGAGTGGGGCATGGGGAAGTTTATGTAAGCCATATTGATGAAGAGGATGGATCAAAAGGAATTGAAGATATTAGCCTCAACTCCTCCGATGGATTAGAGGAGTTGATATGAAATTCTTCTAAAGATCATAGTGTAAGTTGAGGGAGTTGTTGCTAACTCTTTCAATAGTACTAGAGCCTTTATTTGAGGATTGCTGACTTTCAAGGCAATTTTTTTGAATTTTTATAGGGTTCGAATCAGAGAGATAAAAAGAAAAAAAAAGAGGCATAACTTATGTCAAGATTTCCCACTTTCACGAGGGTCAATACCATAAAGTGTTGTATCTCTTTAGAGGGTTGGAATGTATGTTGGTGATTGGAAAGGGGATATCCCTATAACGATTAACTATAATAGGATTGAGGCTGAAAGGTGTATGGGACAGGTAGGTAGGGTTTAGAAGAATGAGAGTGGAGTGCGGCTAGGTCACAGAGACAAGTAGGATGATTGTCGCTGAAAATATTTGAGGAAGAAAGGTCTAATGAGTGTGATTAATTTAGGGAAGACCAACAAGAAAATGATATAACAAGGAAACCTTAACCTTAACAACTCTTCGACCAAAAGGAAAACATAAATTTAGGGTGAACTTGGAGGTCTGTTGACACTGGGTGGGCAGTGGGTGTTCGCTTTTTTCCCCTTCGCTCCTACGACACTTTGATGGAAAACAAGCTCTGATCTTGGCTCCTGGTCTCTTGATGAACAATAGGGGGAGGTAAAGAGAAGATAGGAAGTTCCTTTTATAATGTTGAGGTGTATTTAATACAGGTACAATGTTTGGAGGAACCGACAAAGTTGTCTTAAATTCCTCTGATGTACATCGAAGGACTTCATGGGAAGCCCTTTGATGTTCATCAAAGGAATTGAAACTAAAATCATTGATACTCATCAGAAGATATGGTGAGAACTAACTTTGATACATCGGAGGAGATAAGGTTAACTCCTTTGATGTACATCGGAGGAGTTTCGATTAACTTGTCTGAAACCAAGAATTTTAACTTGATCCCTTTTACAAGTGATTCACTGTTGAAAGATGACATCTTGGATAGTAAGTGAATCTTGAGGAGACATGTTTAGATCAAAGGGAAGGACCCATCATGAATATGCAAGTTGAAGAGTCTTCAAAGTCAAAAAATTCAAGGGGCTCCATTTTCTTGGAAGGATTTTGCAAATATAATATAAGAAAATGGAGGATTTTAGTGATTGGCACAACACATGGAATTACTAATTACTTGACCAATATTTGTATCGATGTTCTTTATTTGGATCCTGAACACTAGCAATGGCGTAAAAATTCACACAACGGGTATATTTCTTGGACCTAGTTTGTTGCATACCTTTATGAACGATTTGACATCAACACACATCATTTGGTCCATTTGACCAAGATTAAATAGTTAGGTACAATAGAATAATACATCACTACTTTTCAGAAATTTTCTTTCTGAACTAAAGGCATGTACGACACCTTCTTCCATGAATGATTTATTAGTGTCTTTAAGAATGACATCTGAGCTCATGTTCTCATGGATTTCCCCTAGACTAGGATTGTAGCTACTCACCATGCCAAGGAAGCACAACAAGTAGTCTCTTCATAAACTAGAAAGTCCTCCTTTATTCCCTGCTCTCATCCCATTAATCCTACCCCTACTTCCCCTTCTCTTAAGATTCAAAAATTAACTCGATCATAAATGGATGAAAGACAACTTAAGGGTATTTTCTATAACTGTGATGATAAAAAAAAAACTGGGGCACAAGTGTAAGGAGAAAAATATTTTTATGACGATTTCTAAGAATGTTTCTAAAGGGGATGGAAATGCTTCCCATTCCGAAGCGCTGCCCCAAGCCGATGATCATAGCCTACCCTTTGATCCATCAAAAGTTGAACTACTTATCTCTCTGAATGCTCTCAATGGTATCTCTTCTCCCCAAACCCTTAAGTTAATTGGGTATATCAAGAATAAGGAATTCATTATCCTAGTTGACAATGAAAACACCCATAATTTTATTCATCTCCAAATTTCTCAAGGGACCCTATGCTATATATGTGTAGTCAATAAATTTCAAATCATGATTTCTAATGACAATTCCATAAAATGTGGGGGTCATTGTGAGAATTTGCACCAACAAATTGTTCATTATAACCCGAAATCCCACATGTTTTCTATTGACATGGGTGGTTGCAACATTGTTTTCAGTGTTGAATGGCTACACACACTTGGTCCCATAATGATGGACTTCAAGGAATTAACTATGAGTTTCCAATAGGATGCACAATAGTACTAGTTCAAATGTATCACAACAGGTTCCCTCGAGATTATCAATTCACATTGAATGGAGAAACTCCTAAAAAAAGGTCATTTCGACATTAATTCCCAATTCCATGCCATTGAAGCAGTTGATAACTCCTCACCCACTATTCACAGTTTATCCTCTCCAAACACCTATCTATTTTTGAAAAACCCTAAGTAATTTCCCCTTCCCGTGGCGCCCATCATCATTCCATCCCACTTGTCCCTAGTATTCTTCCTCCCAATGTTCTCCCTTATCATCACCCATTTTCCCAAAAAAAATAAATTGAGAAAAATGTTTAGGAATTGATATCGATAGGTGTCATCCATTCTAGTAACATCCATTATTATTCTCCCATTGTCATTGTACTCAATAAATAAGGTACATGGTGCATGTGCCCTGGTTTTTGATCCCTCAAAAAAATTATCATCAAAGATAAATTTCCCATTCCTTTTATTGATCACCTTTTCAATGAATTGAGTTGCACTCAATTATTTACCAAACTTGATCTGCATTCTGCCTACCACCAGATATGTATGAAAGAGGCTGATATTACCAAAACTTCCTTTCAAACTCATGAAGGCCATTATTAGTTCTTGTTATGCCCTTTAGCCTGTGTAATGCAACCTCCACTTTCCAAATCATCACGAATCATGTCTTCCGCCCTTTCCTCCACTAGTTTGTACGTGTCTTCTTTTATGATATCCTCATTTATAGTAGAACTTTTCAAGCTCATCTGGCCCATGCAGATTAAGTATTACATTTAATATATTAGCATAAATTCTTTCTCAAATAGTCTAAATGTGTACCTAGGCCATATTATTGACAAGGATGGTGTTCATGTGGATCTTAAAAAACAAAAGGTATGAAGGATTGGTCCCATCATAAAAATCTTAAAAGTTTGAGATATTTCTTGGGTTTAACAGGATATTATCGCAAGTTTGTTCAGAACTACGAAAAAATTGCAGCGCCCCTCATTGCTCTTGGTCTAGATTTAGGAGCAGAACAAACAAATTAACATACTGAATACAATAAACACAGAGATATGGAGAACAAAAAACATATCTAGTGAAAAATATATTATATTGAATAAATGAAATAGGTTGAAACTGTAAAACTGCAGAACTGAAACAACTTTCTCGAATGGTGGTAGTTATCTTTGAGAAGAGATGTGGCTGATACACGCATCCATATGAGTAGAATGATTACAATGAAGCTCTAGAGTACTTTTTAATATTACTCATGAATTCCAAAACCGTAGACATCCAAAAATCTAACTCTAGGGGGTGAAACACCAAAATTCATGTGGGCCCCTATGGGTAAGTTGGTACCTCAACTTCCCGTGGTTGTAACTTTTTCTTACGACCTCTGTTTTAGGTGTGTGATAGCCCGTTGGAAATGTATTTTCTAGAACTACACATTACGTTGTCACACTTTGAATCTGTCTATAGTTTGACTCTGGAAACAAAAAAAAAACATTGTTTAGGGCCCCAAAACAACCCTGTAAGTACATAAAGATATGCTGACATGAGTCAGAATCGAACTCTGACTCGGAAGCATTCACCTCGGCCATGAGTGACTTCTTGGAGTGACATTCTTCGGTGTTGTGCCAAGGGATTTTTTTTATTCACACCATTTTCCTATGTCCTTCTTCGTCTTCTCATTTCCCTTATTGTGTTACGTCTTGGACTGATTATCCTGAGAGTGGCCATCTTTTCTCTGTCCCTTGTTGTGTGGATTGGGGCCACCTTTTCCCTGCTTCGGCTATGAGGAGTTTGTAGATCCAAACTCTCGCCTCTTCTGCTTAAATTTATGCTCGATCTTGACAACATATCTATAAGTCGTACCCAATGAGGCGATGTCTAGAAACTCCATTTATGTTTGAATGTATCTATGAAAACAACTGCGGTATTTGAGCACCATATGTCGCTTAGAGTCTTTGATACCCAATTTGGTGCGCAAGCTATGGAAAATATTGATTAAATTTGGTACTGTCTGGTCCCTTTCCCGACGCAGGGTGGTCCATTTGGTGTACTGGTCCTCGTATCTTCCAACATGGTAGTATTGTTCTTTAATGGAATCCCAAAAGGAATCCCATGTAGGGGAAACCACAAATATTTTAGATTCATCTATGGCCCTTTTCTCAGAGTAAGTATCCCACCAGTCTTTAACATGGGGGATGACCTTAAGGAGTGCAAAAGTAATATTTTCCCTATTGGAAAAATTGTGGATCGAAAAATACCCTTCAAGCAGATTCAACCATTTATCTACAACATATGCATCTATCAGTCCTTCAAATAATGGAATATGAAAATTTACATGTACCTTAAAGGGGGTTGCATGGCCACTTGATGAAGATTCTTCTCCTATGGGTAGCCGCCGAAGGATCTATGCAAAGTTGTCCATCATTTCGTTCCTTTGTCGCGTAAGGGATTCCTTGAGAAATTTTTTAAAAGGATCTCCTGATCCATCATATTTATTTTCATCCCCCATGGGTTGTTGTCGGGATCGGCGCAGATATTGCAAAGGATCGATTGGTTCGAGTCCCAACTTCTTGTACCCAGATCTTGTCGAGGACATGCACGAACAAAAATAAACTAAGAGAAGACCACTCTGATACCATTGATCCATATTTAGGAGTGGAACAAACTAATTAACAGATTGAATACAATAAACACATAGATATGGAGAACAACACATATATCCAGTGAACAATATATTCTATTGAATAAATGAAATAGGATGAAACTATAAAACTGCAGAACTGAAACAACTTACTCGAATGGTGGTAGATATCTCTGAGAAGAGATGTGGTTTCTACGTGCATTCGTCTAAGAAGAATGATTACAATGAGGCTCCAAAGGACTTTTTAATATTAATCATGAATACCAAAACTCTAGACATCCAAAAACCTAACCCTAGGAGGTGAAACGCCAAAATTCATGTGGGCCCCTATGGATAAGTTGGTACCTCAACTTCTTGGGGTCATAAATTTTGCATACGACCTCTGTTTTAGGCGCGTGATAGCCTGTTGGAAAGGTATTTTCGAGAAATACACATTATGTTGGCAAACTCTGACTCTGTCGATAGTTTGACTCTGGCAAGCCAAAAAAACATTGTTTAGGGCCCCAAAATGGCCCTGGAAGTACAAAAAGATGTGCTACATTAAAACATCCAAAATAATCCAATTGGATTAGGTGGGATGCCACCAATATCCTCTTGGAATATGTGTAGGGATTCAGACATCCACGGAAGTGTAGAACCCACAATTACAAATAAGTACAGAAGAATGTGATGAACTAAAATATGTCAAGAGGAGCCAGTTGGAATAGGTGGGTGGCCACCAATATCCACCTAGATCAACTCTCCTTAAAAATAATGCTTTCAGTTGGTCTCCACTCGTTGATCAATACTTCCAAGCCATGAAAGAGGCTATGTGTACGACTCATGTTCTAGCACTACCTGACTTCAAAAAGACTTTTTTTTTGGAATGTGATGCTTCTGGTTAAGAAATTAGGGTTGTTCTCATGGAAGATGGTATACCTTTGTATTTCACTAGGAAACGATTTTTTGAGAGACACTTGGGAAAATCCACCCATGAAAAAGAAATGTTGTCTATTCTTCATGTGGTGGATCTTTGGCGTCCTTACTTGTTGGGGTAACACTTCCAAATTAAAATTGATCATCGTAGCATCAAACATTTTTTGGAAAAAATAATTTCCTCCTTTGGGAAACATAAGTGGTTGAACAAAATGTTCAACTATGATTATGAGATCATTTACAAGAAGGGAAAATAAAATGTGGTTGTTGATTCTCTTTCACAAAAATATGAAGAATACATGTCCCTCTTTTCACTCTCCTTTCTTGTAGTAGATTGGTTAAAGGTAGTTTTCCAAGAATGTTTCCAAGATCCCAAACTTTTTCACTTGATCCAACAATTGCAACAAGATCCTCAGTCATCTCCGGGATACTCTTGGCACAATGAGGAGCTTTGATATAAATATTTCTTGTATTTTAGCAAAAGTCTCACTTTAAATCCACTATGATCTATGAACTTCATGCTTCACCAACAATAGGGCATTCAGGTTTTCACAAAACATATGAAAGAATCAAACATTATTTTTTCTGGGAAGGCATGAAACGAGACATCTGCACTTTTGTGGATGAATGTGATACTTTCCAATGCAACAAGGGAGAAACAATAAAATACAACCTCTCTCTATCCACCTGCTATATGGACTAATATTTCTAAGGACTTCATTTTCAGATTACCCAACTATGGAAATAAACCAATCATCATGGTTGTAGTCGATTTCCTTTCCAAATATGCTCATTTTTGTGCCCTCTAACACCCATTCACAACATCCATCGTGGCTCAAATTTTCATGGACAAGATCTTCAAAATCCATGGAATTCCCCACTCTATTGTCTCAGATTGCAATCCATATTTCACCAAAAATTTTTGGAAAGAAATATTCAATCTCCAAGGCACCCAATTACATCTTAGCATGGCCTATTATCCCCAGACTGATGGTCAAACGAAAGTGGTCAACAAGTGATTGGAAACATATTTACGATTTTTTGTGTCTAACCGACAATATTAATGGGTTTAATGGATACCACTTTTTGAATGGTGGTACAACACCTCTTACCATGGTGCTACTCACATGACTCCCTTTGAGGTGGTCTATGGTCAAAATCCACCTTCTGTATTATCCTACATTCTAGGTGTCTCCAAGATCCAAGACGTTAAGAAAACCTTTACAGTATGAACTACCATTCTACATACCCTCAAAGAGAATTTGGTCATGGCTCAGAATCACATGAAGTAAAAATCTAATCAGGGTCGTTTTGAATGCCAATTTGCTAAAGGGAACCGAGTATTTCTTCATCTGCAACCTTATAAGAAAATCACTTCCAGAAACTTTCTCCAAAGTTTTATGGCCCTTATATAAACACCAAGAATGTGGGGCCCATGGTTTACAAGTTATCTCTCCCCAATCACTCTAGGCTCTATCTAGTTTTCCATTTTTCCTGCTTAAAAAAAGCGAGTGGAACCAAGTACCAAATTCAAACCAGTATCCCTAAATTGGATGAAGAAGGATCCATTTGGTTGCATCCCCAAACAATCTTGTACCAATGAGAGCGTCGTCTTTGTTAGCGCACAATCAAGGAAGTTTTACTACAATGGAAGGATACACAACCTAAGGATTCCACATGGGATCCGACTACTAGTTTGCAACAAATCCCTCATCTCAATCCCTGAGGAAAAGGTTGTTTTTTCAAGGGGCAGGTCATGCTAGGGTCCTAACTTCCCTAACCCATCAAGTAGATAAAATAATGTGTTTTTCTATTTAATAAATACCAAAATTAGTAAATAAGGCCGATGTAATAATGTGAACACATCTAATGTAAGAAGACTTACTATAAGGTTCTGCCTCCATAAAGTTCTTCCTCTAGAATTTTCTCTAGAAGATAGAAATAGTATAAATGGTGGTAGAAAGCATGGAAAATGTATCATTTTGTCCTTGATCTCTACTCTGTTGGAGGTTACCCCCTCAAAGAGGCAACTAAAATTGTATATTGATATAATAAAAGCATTAATGGGATCTATTGTGTCATTGTGCTCTCTATTTTTCTCTTTCTACTAACAATTGTTATAAAAAATGTATTTTTGTATGCATATTATCATCTGGTACCTTACAATCAAAGAAATAATATCCTTCTCTGATAGGGAAGCAAATTTGGTGAAGCCCTAGGCAACCTAGGCACATGCATTTTCATTCTTCTTCACCAACACATAAAATTTCTCCATTTATTTGAAGATGGTTGATTATGTATTGGGTTTCTATTTTTTATACAACATCCAATGCTTGTTTGGCTATTTGTTGGACTTCAATGAGATTTAATAAAATTTTCCAAGATTGTTTCTTATCATGAGTGATTTTTGTTGCATCTTTTGTTGATTACTCCTTACTTTATCGATCTTATTGTTGAATGTTGCTATTTTGTCCATACTTTATTTCTGCACATACATAGGTATTGCTTTGATTCTTTATGTTTTCATACAATTCATCCTTCTCGAGCATATTCCACAACTGAAAACTAGCATCAATTAATGAATCTAACTTATATATTTTTTGCTTAAGTTTCTGGAACTATTCTTTAGAGCTAGTCACCTTTTCTAGTATATGTTATTGTTGTTCCATTCTAGTTCACTATATTTTTATTTTTAAATAGATCGTATTATCATGAATCTTCTATTATGATTGTGTTTCAAAATAGGCTCTTTCTCACCAGTAGGCTTCACAGGGAGCATGGTTATATCTAGTGAAGAAGATTTTAAATAAAATTTGTCCACTTCACTCAATAATCAATCATTGGATGCTACTAGCTGAGTATGTTACCTGCATAGATTTACATAGTCTACTCCAAAGGTTGAGTGCCTCTTATCAAGTTCTCAATGAATTCCACAAGCCATTAGGGAAAGGCTATTAGGGCGATCCTTATCTCAATTGTATATTCGGTGCATCCAAGATATCGATTGTAGATTTGGTGCATCCAATGGAAATGGAGAAAAGTCAACTGTTGAATTTTCTCCATGCCCATTGGATGCCTAAATTTTCAATCAATATAAGATCAGGTGACTTAAGTCCTCAATAGCTTGATCAACTAAGTGTTCGGCACAATAGCATTGTGGGTTTCAATTACTAAGGAATCAACTTGGAAAACTATTTCATAAACTCCCCTAATTTGCTTCATCATTGTTCTAGGATTGGTTGATGAAATAATACTAAAAGTGAATTTATATGTCATTGGCTCTTGTTATTTTTTAACTTCAATTTGAGGTGGTGCTTCTCATGTCTACAATATCTGTTTCAAATTTTGTAGTTGTTGGAGATTCCAATTTGAGTGACTTCAAGATGGGATGCAATATTTTCAATAACTCTAGATGTGACTGATTAAATATTATTAATAAAATTTAACTGGACTTCTTTCACTTGAACTTCATCTATCTTATGATTACCATTTTTCTAGATAATTTTCTAGCGCAAAGAATCAAAACTTGTGTCATCTCTTGTATTTTGTAAAGGTGGAATATCTACTACACCTTACTGCAAAATATTTCTTTTAACTGATCCTTTAGGTTGGTTCTTTATGCTAGTTGATTCTCTTGGGGTAGTAAATTGTAATGGGTTGTGATTGTTTGGTTCTTTTTCCCCAACTCAGGTCTCCTAGTTGTTTCTTGAGGTTGTGTTTTCATGGGGACTTATTTTTCTTGTTTCTGAACTATGGAGGTCTATGATTTATGGAGGGAAATTTGAAGGTTCCATGTTCCATACAATGCCTTCTTTCTTAATATTTTATTGTAGTTTCAATGCTTCCTCGGAGTGCTATGGGTCAACCCAAGTTGTTGATTTTGATTTTCAATTTCTTATTTTGGAGACGATTATATGTATTTTTTCTAAATCTTCATCTTCCAACACTTATACTCTTACTCCTCTAGCTCTTTGTACATCTACAATTTTATATCCATCAATCTAGATGACTCTCTGACTAGTGTATGAATTTCCTTTAAGATGAATTCTAGACTTCCATTGAGCCACTGCATCTCTAATCTAAGGTTCAGTTACAATGAAGGACACAATATTTGATGGCACATCCAAATCTAGATGTAGTTTAATAAATACATGATGCATATCAATTTCATATTATAACTAAATTATCATACATGTGTACCATATTTCTACGAATCCTGAAATGTTGGGCAGTAACTTAGATCACAACTGAGTACAAACATTGGAAATCACTATGTGATGTGCTCAAAACCACTGCCCTTGATTGTCGAGGCACCAACTTTAATATTTCTTCCTCCATTCCAAGCTAGATCTCATTGCGGCACACAATTTGTCTTGGGAATGTAATATATGATCTATTGATGCATATTATGGTATAAATAATGCACAATAACCACTATTCACACTCAGACTTACATTGACTTGCACAATTCATTCATTTATTTCATTCACACACTTCTCATGCTATATTTTCATTATACCGAGACAACTATTACAAGAGAATATATACATGAACATCGTTAACAATATGTAGAAAGCATTAACATAATTTCGTTTACCCAATTGTACTGAAGAATTTCATGCAACAAATCCATTCCTAGATATGTATTTGAGAATATAAATTGAATTAGCAAACAATTAGTCATGTCATGCAATCATTAAAAGAATTTGATGATGACATGCAACCAAATTTGGTTAATGAGATGCAAATGCATTCATTTCCATCATTGTAGTCTAGAAATTTAACACTAAGAATACTAATTCTTTTCGAATTTATTAGTGCATTCAGATTGGAACCTATTACAACTTATAATAGAAGTGAATAAACAATAAACAATACACAAAAAGAATAAACACATTTTTTTTGGAATAAGCCACTTGCTAGTTGTAAATGAGCACTTTTCCACCCAACAATAGAAAATCCCATGCATATGCTACCACCAAAATGATGCCATGAGGTCACTAGGGAAAAGCTATATTCATTGGCTTTAAATGTTTTCACATAGTCCAACATATAGTTCTTAGATATATAAATTATCACTATAATTCCTCTAGACACAACAACCCATCTTGAACTAGCCACACTCTCCTCTCTTAGCCTTGCATAACACCAAGAAATGAGTTCCTTTCTCTACTGTTAGGATATTTAGACACTTAGGAGTTAGTTAAGATCTACTTGGTCTAATATGTCGTTAGGTAAAAGTGTGTTTCTTTAGTATGCATTAGTATGCATTTGTAGTTAGGAAATCCGACGGTCACGATATGTTCCCGA
>ML786512.1:209952-230636 GCA_009831015.1 Picea engelmannii | reverse complement strand
AGAGAGAGAGAGAGAGAGAGAGAGAGAGAGAGAGAGAGAGAGAGAGAGAATTGAAAGTGTAGGTGGCATACCCATTGCAATAATAGCCCCAAAATATAAATGAATGACAAGATCTTAGATGAAGGCATCCTTGGACAGTGATTTTTGATACATCCGTAGACAATGACCATTGACAATAAAAGGTGTTCAGTTTTCATCAATAGTATGCATCTTCACATAACCATTGTCATAATTAGTGCCAATTTCATATGGTCCCAACCAGTGAGTGCAAAACTTGTCTTTGAAATATTTAAACCTGGAATAATACAAGAGGGCCCAATGTCTCACCTATAATTTCTTCTTCTTAATGAATTCATCATTCCCCTTAGCCCTTTTTTGTTGAACAATAGAAGTTTGGTGCAAAACAACTTGAAAATTTTCATCAAAATTATTTATCTGGTTCAAGCGGTGCTTCTGAGCTTTTGAAAGGTCCAATCCCACCTATAGTGTATTTCTTAGTGTTTTCACTTCAAACTCAATAGGAATTAGGACATGTTTACCATACACAAGCTCGTAAGGTGTGAAGCTTGTGGCGTTTCGCAAGGTGGTATGGTAAGCCCATGGAGCGTCTAAAAGTTTGTTGGCCTAATCTCTATGATGGATTTGCATAGTCTTGGTCAGAATGGATTCTAGAACTAGATTGGTGACTTCCACTTGTCCGTTATCTTTTGGATGGTATGGTGTAGATGTTCAGTGCCAAATACGATATTGTTTGGTGATGGATTGAATCAGTTTTGAAGTGAAATTTCTCCATGATCTGTAACAATCTCTCATGGTACACCAGATCAAACAAAGTTTTCCTCATAGAGAAACTTTTCTATATCCTATTCTATGGCCCTAAAAAGTGTTTTGGCTTCAACCCATTTGGTGGCATAGTCACTGCAAACAAGATATGGGATTTTTTCCTAGATGGAGGGTTGATAGGCCCTAAAAAATATAAATCCCATTTCTCAAAAGGCTTTGCCATGAGATCATTATGGAGTGGAATCTCATCGGATTGAATAGGTTGTCCCATTATTTGGCAACTGTTATAGCTCCTCACATACTTCTTAACATCTTGGAAAATGTTAGGCCAATAGTAGCCTAGATGAAACAATTTATGAGCAATACTCTTATCGATGAAGTGCCCGCCATAAGGTTCATCATGAAAAACCTTTAGGATATCATGAATCTCATCCTCTAAAAAAAATGATGGATTATGAGATCTGGCCCTATGTAAAAGAGGTAACCTTGAACCCGGGAGTACATAAAAGTTTGCTTGATAATTCTTTGATGTTCCTTCAATGAGATATGTATCGGAAGATTCCATGAAACCAAATAGTTAGCAATATATGCAAACCACAGTGTGTTAGTAGATAATGAAAACAATTGTTCATCAAGAAAAACATCTTCAAAAAGGATGGCATCCCCATTATTGGTAATCCTAGAAAGGAAGTTAGCAACAACATTCTCCCTTCTAGGCTTATCAATGATTATGATGTCAAACTCTTGTAACAGTGATAACCACCTAGTCACTCTACCATTAGTAATAGTTTTTTTTCATCAAGTAGAGAATGGAATAATGGTCATTATGCAAAAATACATGATAACCAACAATATAATGAAAATACTTATTAATAACATGCACTGCATCAATAAATTCTTTTTTAGTTACTGTATAATTTAACTATGGAGTGGAAAGGTTCTTGCTAACAAGTAGATAGCATAGGCCCTTTGTTCTTGTCTTTTTCCAATTAATGCTCCAATGGTTGTGTTTGAAGCATCCGTGGAAATGTGAAAGGGTAAGGACCAATTTGGTCCTCTAAGAACTGGTGCCATTGGAAATTTTTCTTCTAGGGATTGAAAAGCAGATTGACACTGATCAGTCCAAGAAAATTCCACATCTTTTGAAAGTAATGAAAACATAGGGTATGCAATTTTAGTAAAATTTTCAATAAAGTGACAATATTAACCAACCGACCCTAAAAAGATACAAACATCTTTTTTCATTTTCATAATAGAAAGATTGGATATTACCTCATTTTTTTTCAGATGCATCTTGATACCAGCAAACGAGATATGGTGACCAAGAACAATCTTATCAGTCAATAACATATGGCATTTCTCATATATAAGAGAAATATTTGTCTCTTTACATTGTTTGAGCACTTTCTCCAGATTCACCAAAGTTTTATCAAATGTGTTACCATATACTGTAAAAGCATCCATATACACTTCTACACAATCATGAATCAAATTTGAAAAGATACCAAGAACAACCCACTAAAAGGTAGTAGGTGCATTACAAATACCAAAGGACAATACTCAATGGGAAAAGATTCCCCATGGGTAGGTAAAAGTGGTTTTATCTTTGTCCTTTCGAGAAAGCTAAATTTCATTTTATCCACCAAACCCATTGAGGAAAGACAAAAACTTCTTTATTGGAAATGTATCAAGGAATTGATTGGTAAAAGGTAAAGGAAAATGGCCTTTTGAAGTAGCTTTTCTCAATTCTCTATAGTCAATGCAAATCTACCACTCCCCATTTTTCTTATAAACAATTATTGTTGATGATTGCAGCTATGTGAGACATTCTCCAGCTTACAAACATGTGAGATGTGGATCATTGCAGCTATGTGAGACTTTCTCCAGCTTACAAACATGAGAGAAATCCCCTAAGAAGGGTATGTGGTTCCTATTTGAGACAGAGCTGGAATGTAAAGATGACCTCCTCCATTTAGAGAGTTGAGAAGAACTCCAGATGATTATCTTGTGGGAAAGGCGATCTGTTGAGTTGGACGTGCCTGTGGATGAGCACAAGGTGAACGTGTGAAATCCCAAAGTGTTGGGTGAATCGTCATGAGAATAGAAATGAACATGATGTATTAGCCTCCTCTAAGCAACAGAGTTGACGAGAAACTCCAGATGACTCTCCTGTGTGATGCAGTGGGAAAGAAGATCTATTGAGTGGACGTGCCTATGGACGAGCACAGGTGAATGTGTGAAGAACTGGTTCTTTTGTGTAATGCAGTGAGCCAGAGATATGGACATCCCTATGGATGTGCCCCTACTGGATGAGCACTAGTGGGTGTATCAGATCCCTTGTTATATTGTTCAAGAGTCGGACCTGCCTATAACCCTAATTGTAATGTAAAGGGTACAGGTCGGCCCCACCTTAATGTGACTAGTAATTAATGTAAAAGATAATTAATCTGGTTAATATTTATTATATTATAAGCTAGTGAGGTCGGCCCTATTGTGCCAATAAACACTTTTGTTGACAGGTTCAGGTTAGTATAAGTAAAGGTAGATTCCCCATTGTGGAAACATATCTCTCACATGAGTTTGGAAATTTTAGCAAGTATATCTCCTTGGGAAAAGTGCGCACCTCTCTTGGGCACTAGTCTTCTAGGGTTTGAGCACCCTATTTTGTGCTAGGTATTATTGGTGGTGAAGGTCTTTCTCTTGAAGAATATAGCAAAGGATTTGGTAGGGTTTTCTTCCCTTGTTGAGAAGGGTTTCCCAGGATACTTCTTGTGTTCTTGTGGATGGTGTTTCTTCTTGTGATCTTGGTTGCTGCATCATTATTTTTTATGGTTAAGAGAAATGCTAAAAATGGAATAAACTTCATGCTTAACCTAGCTTATGAAAAATCAACATGGTATCAGAGCATAGGTCTTGAAGAACCCATTGCACAAACAACTTTCAGCCATCCTCTCTCTCTTCTATAGAAACCATACGACCCTCCTAGGGTTCCCAGAAAATCCGTACGACCTTCTCTTATGGAGATTTTCAGCACTTGGTACTTAGACGTTGGGCATAAAAAGGAAATAGGAGTGTACGGCTTCCTTCAGCGCACCTCCAACAAGCTTCAGATCAAAATTCCCAACATTTTGAAATTTTGGCCCTAGGGTTTCTAGGGTTTCACCAATTTCTGCAGAAATTTTAGTATTAGAGTTTTTGCAACTCATTGAAGCAGCTCTTCAGCTCACCAGTTTTCTCTCATATTTCAAAGGCTTATTGTTGGCAGTCATAAGTCCAACAAAACCTAAAAGTGCTAGCCTAGCCTAGCCGTTAGGTTTTCTAGCCCAGTTGACAAAGGGTTGTGAAGAATCTAAAATTATGATGAACAAAACTATGATGTAAGTTAAGCTTGATGGATCAAGCAACTTCAAGTTTCTAGAAGAAAAGACTTCAAAGGAAGACTTATTGTGGGTAATACAAAAATGTGTCACTGTGACATACCTCCTTCATGAAGATGTCAAGACGAAAAAGATCAACCAAGAGCCATTGGAGAAATCATATCAGCACCCCCAGGTATGCACTTGTATATATATTATGTGTATCATTATCATGAGGGAAATTGCAGGAGGAGGGAACCTTTTCCTGAAGTCAAGGATCTAGAGGGATCTCAATGCATTCAGAGGAACAACACACTCAAAGTGAAGACTCCAGGTTTGATTGTTGACATTGTCATTCCTCTAACCTAGATTTCTAAAGTTTGCTACATTACAAGTAGGTGTTGTAACTGTGACAACAATACTTAAATTGTTTTAATTATAGAGATGCACTCATTATTCTCCTTTAGGATATATTCTTGTTCTGGTTCCTCTTGTTTTCTTGTTCCAGACAGGTTAACAATAAAGGAAGATGTTTATCCTTCAGAGGGAGCCACTTGACTCAGAGGGAGTCAAAACTAATTGAGAAAGAGGAAGAATAGAACTATCATTGGGGCAACCAATAATACATTATCAGAATATTTCTATGATTATATGGGCAGAAGCATGCATGACACAGTATATGTTCAGAACAAGATTCTTCACCAAACTTTGAAAAACATAACTCCCGAAGAAGTCTTCACTGGAATGAAGCCTGAGATTGAAAACTTCAGGTTATTTGGGTGCCCAGTGTATTTTCATGTACCCAAAGAGAAGAAGTCCAAGATAGATCCTTTAGAAAGAAAGGATAGAGTGAATCTTCAAGGACATTCCAAATCGACATCCCTGGTCAGAGACAGATTGAGATAAAAAGAGATGTTGTCCTTGAAGAAGAGATAGTCTTTCAAAGATCCAGAGAATCTCAGATGGAGATTGACAGTAAGACAATACCTTCTCCCCCTTCAACAGTTCAGAGGGAGACATACATTATTACAGTTGATCCAATTGTTCTAGTTGATATGTTCAGAGATATTGTAGTAGGGCATAAAATTCCTACCTAGACTCACTCTCCAAGAGGAAGAGAAACATACACGCCTCTCAAGGCACATCCCGAGAAAGCAAAATATATTTTTGAGCTATTCTTCAGTCATGAGCCACCTTATTGATGTTGAGCCTCCTTGTCTTGGAGAAGCAACAAGAGAACAGGTATGGCAAGATTCCATAATAGAAGAATACTAGTATATCTTAAAGAATGATGTATAAGATATTATTCAGGGACAAGAAGAGAAGTTTGTAGTGGATCTATAAGATCAAGCATGCAGTTGATGGAAGTGTCAAGAAATACAAAACGATATCTATAGTCAAAGTTTTATCACAAGCAGAGGGAGTTGTTTATGATGAGACACTTGATCCAGTAAACCTGATACACTTCCATATGTACTACCATCCATGAGTTGGAAACTATATCAGATAGATAGATTATTGACGAGTTTGGATTTCAGCAAGAGTGTTGCTAATCCAAAACTATATTATTACAGTGTTGGTGACGAGAGCCTGATTTTTATGACTTATTCATAAAGCCTTGTTTTTGGATACAAGTAATCCTTGACTTCTGAATTCAAGATGAAGAATCTGAGTATGATGCACTACTTCTTGGGACAAGAAGTATGACATAGGACCGATGAGATTTTCCTGAGTCAAGGAAAATATACAATGAAAATATTAAATAAGTTCAGTATGACAAAATGAAAAATCCACCATGATGGATTTAAAGAAAAAGATTGATGATGATTCAGATGAGACTGATCCACAACTAATTGGGTCACTGATGTATCTAGTTAACACCAGACTTGATTCATGCCATGCAGTGAATGGGCTTAGTCATTTCATGAGTCAATTGAGACGGACTCACTAGACAACAAAAAAACATGTATTGAGATATATACGAGACACAGTTGGATATGCCCTGAGACATGCCTCCAATGTGAACTTGAGTTTGCAGGATATGTCAATTCAGATTGAGTAGAAAGTACAGTGGATCGATAGAGCACATCCGGTTGTTGTTCTACCGTGAAGGTTTCCATGGTTTCCTGATACAGCAGGAAACAAAACTATGTGGCCTTGGGTACCACAAAGGCATAGTATATAGCACCGAGTGTGCGAAGCAATGTGGCTTCACAATATTCTGACAGATTTACTTTACTATGAGATGGATCCTATGATGATAACTAAGAGCCATGTGTCAAGATCCTTGAAAACCTAGTGTTTCTTGATGGATCGAAACACGATGAGATGAAATATCCTTATATTAGAGATATGATGCAGAGGAAAATCGTACACATGCAGTACATTCCTACACATTAGGAGATTGCAGACATCTTCACCAAACTAACTTGATGAAGAAAGCCTCCCTAGTTAAGAGGGAGTGTTGATGATTCCAGCCAAGAAAAAATTCAAAGTACATTTGTGTGAGACTTGTCATGATGAAGAATTCCTCCCTAGATGAGAGGGAGTGTTGATGATTGCAGCTATGTGAGACATTCTCCAACTTACAAACATGTGAGATGTGGATCATTGCAGCTATGTGAGACTTTATCCAGCTTACAAACCTGAGAGAAATCCCCTAAGAAGGGTACGTGGTTCCTATCTGAGATAGAGCTGGAACGTAGACATGACCTCCTCCATTCATAGAGTTGAGAAGAACACCAGATGATTATCCTATGGGAAAGGAGATATGTTGAGTTGGACGTGCCTGTGGCTGAGCACAAGGTGAACGTGTGAAATCACAAAGTGTTGGGTGCATCGTCATGAGAAAAAAAATGAAGATGATGTATTAGCCTCCTCTGAGTAGCAAAGTTGACGAGAAACTCCATATGACTCTCATGTGTGATGAAGTGGGAAAGAAGATCTATTGAGTGGACATGCCTATGGACGAACACATGTGAACGTGTGAAGAACTGGCTCTTTTGTGTAATGCGGTGAGCCAGAGATATGGACATCCCTATGGATGTGCCCCTAGTGGATGAGAACTAGTGGTTGTATCAGATCCCTTGCTATATTTTTCAAGAGTCAGACCTTCCTGTAACCCTAATTTTAATGTAAAGGGTACAAGGCAGCCCCACCTTAATGTGCCTAGTAATTAATGTAAAAGATAATTAATCTGGTTAATATTAATTATATTATAAGCTAGTGAAGTCGGCCCTGTTGTGCCAATAGACACTTATGTTGATAGGTTCAGGTTAGTATAAGTAAAGGTAGATTCCCCATTGTGGAAACATATCTCTCACGTGAGTTTGGAAATTTCAGAAAGTATATCTCCTTGGGAAAAGTGTGCACCTCTCTTGGGCACTAGTCTTCTAGGGTTTGAGCACCCTCTTGTGTGCTAGGTCTTATTGGTGGTGAAGGTCTTTCTCTTGAAGAATATAGAAAAGGATTTGGTTGGGTTTTCTTCCCTTGTTGAGAAGGGTTTCCCATGATACTTCTTGTGTTCTTGTGCATGGTGTTTCATCTTGTGATCTTGGTTGTTGAAACATTATTTTTTATGGTTAAGTGAAATTCTAAAAATGGAATAAACTTCATGCTTAACCTAGCTTATGAAAAATAAACAATTATGAGGGGAAAACCCATTGGTTACTAGACATGGGATAGATGAAGTTTACATTCAACAATATTTTCAACTTATCTTTTACTATCTCACAGAATGTAGGGTTTATTCAATGTTAGAGTTGTTGAATAGGCCGAGAATCATGTCTGATATAGATGTGGGGAGTACAAATACCAATATGGGTCCCCTTCATATCAGTGTATTTTCATACAAATGCACCGATATGATTTTATAGTAACTCAATTAACTAATTTTTCTATGAAACTTCTAACCTAGGATTGATGTTGAGTGTTCTTCCTGAGATAATTTCTATTGGCATACTATGTGTTTCATATATGGTGTATAGATAAACAGACATGGACTTTAGTTGTAGTGATTTAGTAGAGAATGAGTTACCTTCTTGCAACATGTCCAAGATATGATTGTAGGATAAATAAGGGTCGGTTATAATATCACAAATTAAGTCATTCCCACTCTTCTCCTTAAAAGAGAGAGCTATGTCAAGTGTACGCAATTGTTTAATTCTCTCATTGTCATTGTCCCCGTTTCCTACCTATATAGGAATTTCTTGATTTGTGCTAGGATTAGCAAGAGGATATAAGGTAAGTTTCTTAGTGGAACCCCCATGAGAAATAGTCATATCTCTAGATTTGTAGCCAATATATTCATATACAGTGGCCAACCACGACCTTCCTAAAATTAGTGGATAACCACCAAGATTAGATTTAGGTCGTAGGACCATGAAAATTGTTGGGTATTCCTAGAAATCCACATAAATCACCATGCTCTCTAGGATGCCTTCATATTTAATAGTAGATCAGTTAGCTAATCAAAGAACTCTAAAATTTTTCCGTAAGTTGGGTTGTCTAAGTTTCTCCATAGTTTCCTTAGTCATAATGTTAATAGAGGCCCCTAAGTCGATAAGAGTGTTTGAGATGGGGATATTGTTAATGTGGACATCAAATATAGGGCTTTGGATCTATATACTTGGTTGTGAAGAAATTTCCAAGCATCAAATCTACCAATTGGTAGATCACATGAATAGTTTGAGGTTCTTTATTTGTCTTACCAAGTTTCCTTAATCATATTTCTCTAATTGCTTTGGCATATATGGGTAAATATTTGATCATCCGAAAAAATGGAATGTTTACACACTCATTCCTTAGTTCTCCTAGGAAGTCAAATTTAGGCTGAGTGAGGGGTATGTATAAACTTAGCCTCTCCAAATAGGGAGGAAGTTGTGCAATCCATAATGAATTTCCAAGAGAAGTAGTTTGTGGTGCTATGGGAGGATGATCAATAGAATGATTTGCTACAAAAAAAAATATACAAGATTTTGAAATTCTGAATATCTTGTTAATCTACAGGGGAGATCAAATATGTAGGGTAACTTGGCAACTCAACATTGTAAGCAGGTTGAGATGCATTATTGTTTGGATTAGTGGTGGGTCGAGTAGGAATTTTTGGTCTTGGTGGAGGGATACTTGTAGGTAGTTGTAATTGTTGTTGCTAGGGAATTTTCAATTGTGGTTGGGAGAATTGTGTTTGTTGTGGAGTTTGAGGAGTTGATTGTTGTGGTTGGGTTCCAAATGAAGGACCTTGCCAATCCTACTTTCAAGGATGGTTTTGAGGTGCCCATTTTTACCAAGGAAAGGGAGGATACCAAATTTGAAGGGGATATTGTGAATTTTTTTTATTAGACCAAAATGTATTATAAATCTAAGAAGGATATTGAACCATACCTAGTGGACAAAGTTTCCAAGGACGTTTCTAGGAAATCAAACACATATGATCGATCTCCTTGTTGGATCATTTATAAATAACTTTAAAACCTTGCTAAGAAGGAAAACATTTGGTAAGTGTGATTATGTTCACAGACTTCACATATTTCAACGTTGTTCAACAAACAATCCCCTAGGGGGTTATTTTTCTACATTTGCAACAAAATATTGAGAGCGTCAACATTGCTTCATCCCACTTCTTATTTTTAAAAGTATCCAATAGTGATCTTAAGGAGCTAAGGATATTGGTTTTTAATTTCTCTAATTGGTTTCCAATATCAGCTCAAGTGATCCCTACTTTGGATGATTTTGAAATTTTGTCAACTGTATCTCTTGGGCCCTTTCCATGCTTTGAGTTTCCCCTTGATAGTGTTTGTATAGCTCACAAATTTATTCATAGGTTAATTGAGAAAAATCTCCAACTCCTATCAAATTTAAGAGGTCAATACATTCATCTCGAATTCATATTAACATAATTATTTGCAAGGTTTATTTATCCAACTTACTCTATTTTAACCTCTACAAATTGTACTGAAAGTGTTCCACATAATCCTCCAAACTCTCATTTTCTTTCTGGGTAATCTTAAAGATTTATTCTCTCAAAAATTTGGCCTTGCAGTGTCATGATATTTCTTCAAGAATGATTGCTTCATTTCATCGCATACTCGGATATTATCTTCATCAAGTCCCACGAACTAGCGAAGTGTTGCATTATTCATTGTAGTAGGGAATAACTTCAATTTATTAGCATTGGTAGTATAATTGTAACTTCTACAAAGGACATCGAATTCAAAAAGAAATGTATTTGGATCTTCACTTGCTATATCATAAAATTTGGTAAAGTTGAAGGAGGAATTTTCTTCATTTGTGTTATCCCTCTTGGATCTATAATCGGGAATTCAAAAGTTATAGTCTCCTCCTTGGTGGGGCCAATTCCTTCTTCATCTACCATGTTGGCTAGAATAACTTGTGGTTTGTCCCGTGGTATTGATTCTTCAAAGAAAACAAATTCTTGTGATATTTATAGTTCTTTGACTGGATTCTCTTGAAATTTGAGATATAGCTGCCCAATGATTAATTTCTATGTATATGTTGGTTTTGAAGTGGGAGAAATAAGTTATGCTTCTACTACAAAAGTGGTTGCTACAAAATCAATTTTTGGATCTGGTTGAGAGTTTGATTTTATCCTCAAACCTTTTTTTGATTGATTTTTTTGCAATGCAATGTAGTAGCTACTAAATGCATTGCAAGATAATGCTTTTAGTTGAGTTCCAAGACACATCTCTAGCTCAATATTTAGGAAAATTTTTAGGGTCGTTGCAAGACATGCATGAGACCACAAGCGACGATTGTCATTTGTCATATATAATGAAATAGGTGACAATATTTGCAACCTTCTAGATTCGTTGAGTTATGAAAAGGTAAGTGAGGGATGAGTTGTATCTTTGTGGCATGAACCTAGGAACTCACATAATGTGAGTCTCCATTTAGTTGTAGAAGATCTAGAAGCTCTCATAAGCCTCTTCCAAGGATCTATATAGAGAAGGAAAGACTTGAGCATGAGGAAGAACAATTTGCAAAGTTATGTTGTCCAATTCCATAGGAGCTTCTCCTATTCAAAGAGGCCATAATCATATTTCCTAGTAATCATATTGCCTAGTTTGGTTATGAATTCTAGGAGGAGTAAAAATCAAGGAGCAAAGGGGAGTGCATCTACATACAAGGTATGATAATTCATGTATTTCCTATATTTCATTATTAGATCATTGGTTTTCTCCTAATTGTGTTTGTATCTTATTTACAAATGTTTAGATCTAGTCTTGTAATCAATAGATCAACATAGATCTGAATTGGATTAGTGATTTCTAACACTAGGAGAAGAAAGAGATTGGTGTTTTTTTGTTGCTTGTGTTAAGGAAGCAAGTTCCAAGGACTGGAGTTGGAACTCAAGGTCTCCAACGACCAAGACATACAAGGAAAACCTACATAAGTAAGGCATGCCATTCTCTTCCCACTTGGTATAAAATAAATTACTTGTTTAGATCTAGGCAAACCATTAGAAGTCTAGCCTGACTATTTGTCTAGGATCAATAGGCAGGTCCTATGGAGATATAACTTACCTAACTGGTGAGATATCTCTAATAAAATAATTGGCGACTCCACTGGGGATGAATCTTTGATTCTTATCTAGTTTATAATTTCTTTCCAATTTTCCTCTATTTTTTGTTTGTGATTTCATTTTTGTCTTTCCCTATACTCTTCCAGAGGTTAGATATTTCAAATATGATAGATCTTACGCAGGTCCATATTTTCAAAAAACATGTTTTTTGTGGTTGTAGTTGTTGCAGTATAACAGTCACGCGATGATTGTCATCGGTTGCACTGCATGTGTCTCGCGACGATCCCTGTAAACTAGGGAAATTGTAGGATTTCCATTCTTTTGAGATTAGATCTACCTTCTCTAATCCCATAAGACTCTAATTGATCTGCGGTGTCCACATATTGCCTATTTTTGAGTTTTATTGTCACACATTTTTCCTTCAATCCATGTTTGGAGTGTGTCTGTGTGGACTTCCTGGGTCGCTTGAACAAGTTTGGTTATTGTCTAGTGATCCAATGAAGTTGGGAAATGAATCCAACAAATTTAAATAGATTTAGTAGTGTCTAGTTTTGATTGAATTTGGTTTGTCCTTTTGTGATTATCATTCATTGCTAGATGTATCCTTTTAGGTGAGTTTTGGGTGAGATCTTTGTAGAGACATTGGAGTGAGATTATTCAACATCACTACCGATTTCCTACAACCCTTGGCTTGTTGATTTGTTGTTTTTCCATTTTCATATTGTGTTTTTGGTTTGATTAATACTCATTTTCATTATATTTGGAAAAGTAAAGAAAAAACAAAATATTTGCATGCTTGTGAGCTTTTGAAGCATTAGAATAAGGGTGCATTGGTGAAGTGTTTGATTTTAATTATTTTAAGAACTTTGAATCTGAATTGTATGTGTGATTGCTTGATGTTTGAGGATTCTTCTGAGAAGCTATAAAGAAAAGAGAAAAATATATTTCCCTCCCATAGCTAGACTTCATTGAAGTGAACAAATTAAATTGGCATTTTTGCATTGCTTTGTTGTATCAAGAGTCAAAAACACCATAAAAGTTTAATTCATTTCCCATTGACATAAACAACAACCATAAAAAAGAATTGTGTAATCTAAAATCTATTATAAATTTTTATTTTTTAGTGAACCGAGATTAGATAGTCTTAGGGCCTTGGACTAGGATTGGAGAGTGAACTCTCCAAGGCCATGAAAACAAAACCTAGGATTCATTAAAGAGTGAAAATCAATTTTTAGAACCAGTGTGTTGGGAAGATCCTCTAACACAAGAGTTAAGCACAAGGTCGCATCGGGGAAAGTAGGGAGATTACCCCTCTGTACTTGTTTTGGTCTTTGTGGTATCGCTTCAACTACTACATATGCAAGGGTTTCATTGGTGCCATGATTCTGTCTGAGGTAATGCCTTCGAATCTTCTAACATAGTTACCCTGCCCTTATGTGTGGTTGGACCTGCAACTGTTCATCCAGTCATTGATTATGAGGTGGTAGACTTAATGACCATTCCTAGGTAGCCTACATAGGTGATTACAGGTGGGACATACCTATAATAGCTGGGGAAGACATTTGTTCATGGTCTCATGTCCCCCGAGGGGTCCCCTCCTTAATAAAGGGTGCTTGCACCAGTCAAGGTTGTTTCACGTAGATCATCGTAACTGCTCCTCATACCTTCGCTAGCCAATCTTATGGGGACTTCATCTCTCCCATAGGGTTGGTTTTAGGAAGGTCCCCCGAGACATTCGTTTTATTTTTGTTGTCCTAGAATTAATAGGGGTGTTCTCTTTGATTTTGAGTCTATATCGGCCTTAGGTTGAAATGTTTTTCATTTACACCTATTATTTTCACCGTGGTTGAATTACCACACCAGTATCATCAGTTACGAGGGATAGATCCAATCACAGAGGAACAACCACCTCTAAAGCAACACGAAATTGGTGACCAAGAATATGAAGAGTCTCATCTTTGGTTTGAGGAGACTGGTTTGGTTGAGGTGGAAGTGGTTGACGAAAGTACTCCACCAAAATTTAACCCTCCTTTGACTAATCATGAAGCACCCATACTTTTCTAGGTAAGGGAACTTTTTGGTGCTCCTTTTTCTTTGTTTAGAAATACTCCAAACATTTTCAGACCAAGTTTCTCATCTAGTGTAGTTAAGCCATCAAGCTTATCTGCAAGTGGGACTAGAGGCATCCCTATGATGTCCACATTACCTTCCCTTAACACCATTGGACCAACACCATCCATCCCTTTTTCTATAGGTCCCTGGATTTGGGGGACCCCAACCATGTCCTCTTTTCCATTTGTTAGTATACCCAGTGTTCCTATGTGCATCCTTTTTATTCCGATGTCCACTTCTGGATCACTTTTCGGCGGGGGGATGAGCCTTGGTTTCAACATGGGGGTTGGAATTCCTTCCACCTCCTCCATTTCTATGAGCGGCCTGACATCATCAGGCGCGGGTGTACCTTTTGGATGAAAAATTCCTAGTGTTTTTGGGGCTATCCCTAGTCAGGATGGAGGTAATAGTATGTCAGGAGGTTTTGAATTCCCATGGCTTAGCACACATTTCCCTGGGGTCAATTTTTCACAGCGGGGAGGATTTCCCTTAATAAGTACCTCGGGTTTTGGGGGGTTCTTCCTTGGGACTAATTTTGAGAAATTTTTTCATGTAGGGTCTACATCTATCCCTGGTGGTAATTCCCTTAGGGGCATGTTTGGTCTAGGGAGCAGTCATTCCCATAGAAGTGCCACCATCCTTGGGGGCACTCACTCTTTGGGAACACCTCATCAACCTTCTAGTAGTATGAATATAGGGGGGACTGCAAGGTTCATCTGGGACAACAGAGACTTCATCTCCCTCCTAGTATTCATTTTCTCAGACGTCATTTCCGTTCCTTGCGATGTTATACTAACCTAGTTTATCGTGGTTGACCAATGAACCTATTTCCCACAACCCTTCATGGTCGACCATGCTTGGAAAGCTACCGTAAAACATTCCCAAATTCAATGGAAAGCCAAGAGAAGACCCCTTCACACACATCATGACATACCATTTGTGGTGCTCATTCAATTCCTTGATGGATGATAGCATGAGGCTACATCTTTTCCAAATATCTCTGACTGGAAGTGTCACCAAATCGTACATTGAATTACAAGGTGCTTCCTTTAAAAGCTTCAATGACTTGGCAATGGCGTTTCTAACACATTTCCAACTACCCATTTGGTATGATATAGAAACAATGCTCTTGACATCACTGTGTCAATATACCACTACCCACATTTCTGATCATATTCATGAGTGGTGATAAAGGAGTAGGATGATCAAGACCTAGATCCCAGATAATATCTTGATGGAGTGGTTCACCAAATTCCTCCTTCCAACCATTTCCAAGGATCTAGCTATGGTTGGGGAGACTACTAAGGAGAAAGCCATTATGCATGACCAACACTTGGACTTGATTTACTCTCAGTCGGGTACTATGTATGACATTATCCCACATGCTCCTAGGTCATCGACAGATCCTAAAATCCAAACCCAAAACCCCATGTCGATGGTGTGGTTGGTTATGTTTCCCATGCCTTTGTGAACCAGTTAGTTGACCAGGTAGGTCACATGGATATTTCATCATACCCATCAGTTGTTATTTCTAGTGCTCAAACTGCCACGGTCCCTACTCATACCTCCAATATGAATTCGATGTATTCCATGCAACCAAAGAATCCTTAGCAACCTGGAGGACAAAATAAGAGGAATAAGAAGAAAAATTACAATACTGAGAAAGGGACTACTTCTACCAAAAAAATCAAGAGAGGGGAACGAAAGAGAAAAAGAAGAGTCAATTCCCCTGCATGATTTGTGGGGAGGACCACCCAACTCACCAATATCCTAGGAAGTATGAGATCCATCGTTATTTGGAACAACAAAAGGCCCCCAACAACCTACTATATTAACTCATCATTTTCCTCCTCAACCTCAACATATGGTTGCAACAAATATTTCCCCTCCACAAGGGGGCATGGAAGGTACCCCTCATCATGAGGGGTCTTCCTCAAATATTTCCATTTTCATGTGTGACCACACAGTCAATTTGCAAATGCAAGCCAAGAATTATAAAAATTCTCATCCCACTCCTTCTGCGAATGAATCAACATCTTCTTCCCAACTGTAATATTCCAGATATAAAAAGTATGCAGAACAAAAATAAATAGCTAGAAAGGGTAGATGAACAACAATATAACCATAACAACACCACGATAATACCAAAATGATAACAAAATAACACCAAAAATAGCACTTTGATTACCAAGAGAAATGTTCACTTGCCTCTTCGAGGGGGGAACCTCCAGCAAAGCAGAGCTCTATTACAATAATATCCAAGACAAAATTTCTCATACCCTCAACTCCTATTTATACTAAATATGTCTATCAAAAGAACCATCTAGAAGAAGATCCTTCTAGAAGCAGAAGCTTCTATTAGGTCTTCTTGCATTGGACTTATTATTCCTTATTGTTAGGCCTTATTAATATTGACCTTTATTACATGGAAATATATTATTCTACCTACATGAGGGGTTAGGTCCCTAACATGTCCTCCCCCTTAAAAATAGCCTTGTCCTCAAGACTTGAGATGGGGAAATTGCTGCAGAATGGTAGCTGGTTCCCAAGTGGCATCTGTTGGAGTTGTATCTTTCCATTGGACTAACACTTCCTTGATGGTTCGTTGACGCAGTCGATGCTCACGCTGGTCCAAAACTGTTTGTGGTTGTATCCAAAAGGATCCTTCTTCATCCAACTCAGGAAGGTTGGTTTGAGTTTGGCACTTAGTTCCAATCACCTTTTTTAAGCAAGAAGCATGAAAAATGGGATGGATCTTAGAATGATTGGGCAAAGCTAACTGATAGGCCACCTGTCCCACACACTTGAGAATGGTATAAGGAACATAAAATTTGGGCGCCAGTTTATGACAATGGTCATCCTTGAGGGAAGTTTGATTATAATGTTGCAATCGAAGAAACACCTGATCCCCTTTGAAAAATTGATGTTTAGAGCGACCTTGATCTGCTTGTTGTTTCATGCGATTATGGGCCATGACCAAATTCTCTTTGAGGGTAAGGAGAATAGCCTCTCAAACTGTAAGTGTTTGGTCAACCGCCTAGACCTTCGAGACACCTGGAAACTATGAGAGGACTAAATGTGGATTTTGTCCATATACTGCTTCAAAAGGAGTCATGCGTGTAGTTGTATGGTACGAAGTGTTGTACCACCATTCAGCTAGTGGTAACCATTGAGCCCACTGATTTTTCCTTTCCGATGCAAAACACCTCAAATATGTTTCCAAACATGTGTTGACCACTTCAGTTTGACCGTCATTCTGGGGATGATAAGTTGTGCTAAGATGAAATTGGGTGCCTTGTAGCTTGAATAGTTCTTGCCAAAAATTGTTGGTGAAAGTTGGGTCGTGATCATAAACAATAGAATGTGGCATGCCATGAAGCTTGAAGACCTGATCCATGAAAAGTTGAGCCACAGTAGATGTTGTAAATGGGTGTTGAAGCACACAAAAATGAGGAAACTTGGAAAGACGATCAAATACCACCGTGATGACTGATTTATTGCCCGATTTAGGTAAGCCTACAATAAAATCCATAGAGATATTCCGCCAAATAGCAGGTGGAATCGGAAGCGGTTGTAGTGTGCCAGGAGATTTGAAAGTTTCACCCTTGTTGCGTTGACACACATCACATTCAGCCACAAAATTACAAATGTATTGTTTCATACCCTCCCAGAAAAAAAGAACGTTTGACCCGGTCATAGGTTTTGGTAAACTCAGAGTGCCCAACTATGGGTGTAGCATGAAGCTCAGAAAGTACCGCAGATTTAAGTTTTGACTATTTACTTAAATACAAACGACCTTTGTATTGAAGCTCATCATTGAGCCAAGAGTACCATGTGGAAACTGGAGAATTGGACTGCAATTGTTGTATCAAATGCGAACTTTTGGGATCGTGTAGCCATTCCTGGCGAACATCTTGGAGCCAATCTGGTACAATGAAAGAGAGAGAAAAAATAGACCCTTCATCTTCATATTTTCTGGAAAGTGCATCAACACCCACATTGTCTTTGCCTTTTTTGTAAATGATCTCATAATCATATCCAAAGAGCTTAGTCAATCATTTTTTTTGCTTGGGGGAGGAAAGGCGTTGTTCCAGAAAATACTTGAGGCTTTGATGATCTATCTTAATTTGGAAGCGTTTCCCCAATAGATAAGGTTGCCAAAGATCCACAACATGCAGAATAGCCAACATTTCCTTTTCATAGATTTATTTGCCAAAATTTATCTTGGACAATTATTTTCTGGTAAAGGCCAAAGGTCGACCCTCTTGCATAAAGATAGCGCCAATTCCTTTCCCGGAAGCATCACATTCCAGGACAAAGGTCTTTGTGAAATCAGGAAGGGCCAATACTGGAGTGGTGCACATGGTCATCTTCAAGGTTTGAAAAGCCTGAGCAACTGTTGGAGTCAAAGTGAAAGATTTATTTTTAAGGAGTGGAGTGAAAGGTGCCACAATCTTTCCATAATTGTTAACAAACTTGCGATAATAACCTGTTAAACCCAGAAATACCCACAATATTTTGAGAGTCTTTGGGTGAGGCCAATCTTGCATAGCTTCAATGTTTTTAGGATCCACCCTTACATCGTCCTTGCCAACAAGATGACCCAAGTACTCTACTTCTAAGGCGCCAAAAGCACATTTAGATTGTTTGAGGAAAATTTGGTGCTGAGAGAGTAGATGGAGAACTTGATCCACATGAGCAAGATGGTCTGTCCAGATTTTGCTGTAGATGAGGATATCATCAAAGAAAACTAACACAAAATGATGGAGAAAAGGACGAAAGACATGATTCATGAGGCTTTGGAAAGTGTAGGGAGCATTACACAAGCCAAAGGGCATGACCAAAAACTCATAGTGGCCCTCATGAGTTCTAAAGGTAGTCTTAGGAATGTTTTCCTCTTTCATACGGATCTGGTGGTAGCCCAAACGAAGATCAAGTTTAGTAAAGAACTGGGCGCCATTCAATTCATCCAAGAGGTCATCAATGACAGGAATGAAAAATTTGTCTTTAATGGTGAGTTTGTTGAGGGCGCAGAAGTCGGGACACATGCACCAAGAACCTTCTTTATTAAGGACCATGACCACAGGAGAAGAGTAGGGGCTCGTACTAGGGCGGATAACACCTGCGTTGAGTAGTTCTTGAACCATTTTCTCAATTTCATTTTTTTGGGAAAAGGGGTGATGATAGGGACGGATATTGGAAGGAAGGCTTCCTATGACAAGGGGGATGGAATGATCATGAACACCATGGGAAGGAGGGAGTCCCTGGGGAGTGGAAAAAAACACTTGATGTTTAGAGAAGATGGATTGGAGGTCCTGCGGCACAGAGGGTGTCTCAGTGGCTTGTATGGCATGGAGTTGGGAAATAGTGCCAGAATGACCTTTTTTGAGCATCTTTTCCATGCGATGGGAACTAATGATCTCCGGGGAACCGGCGATGATGCCTTGGAGCTTATATTTTTGTCCCTCCTGATCGAATTGTATGGTTAAATCCTTAAAATCCATGAGAATGGGACCCAAAGTCGTTATCCATTATGCACCCAACACAATGTCACAACCACCCATGTCGATAGAAAACACATGAGATTTTAGATGGTAGTCACCAATTTGGAGACTCACATTTTCACAACGCCCTCCACATTTCATGGACCCACCATTGGCAATCATGATTTGGAAATTATTGACTGCACGGATATAATAGTTACTTTCTTGGGAAATGTGACGATGAATAAAATTATGGGTGCTTCCACTATCAACAAGAATGATGACCTTCCTATGCTTGATGTAACCAATTAGCTTGAGGGTTTGGGGAGCAAAGAAGCCAGTGAGATCATTTAGGGAAATGATCAGTTCTACTTCAGGAGGGTATGAGGGAGGGGTTATGTTAGTGGGTTCAGGTGACACAAACACAAGGGGAGCCTCAACATCCTCTTCTAAGATGGCCATAAAAATGTTTTGTTCCTTACACTTGTGTCCCGGAAAATATTTGTAATCACAATTATAACAAAGGCCTTTGAGTTGGCGTTCATCCATTTTGGCCCTGGTCAATTTCTGGATCTTTCGTCGAGTAGAAGGAGGAGTGGGAGTTACTGGTTTAGTGCGAGGAATAAAGGAGGGTTTGTGGTTTTGAGAAGAGAAAACCTGTTGTGCTTCCTTAGCTCGTTTAGTAGCGTCCACCCAACTCTGAGGTTGAGCCATGAGGACATGAGCATGAATCTCATCCTTGAGGCCACTGATAAAACATTCTCGGAAAAAAGCATCAGACATGCCCTCCGTACGAAAATCTAGTCGCTCAAAAGCAGCTATAAAGTCTTCCACTGTGCCAGATTGTTTCAAATTTGTCAAACAGCCTAAATGGTTGGGGTCGGTTTCAAAGCATTCATAAAGCTCTTCCACAAAGTGTGTCTAAGCCACATACACTTGGCGAGCATTTTGTATCCATTGCCACCATTTCCAACGTTCTTGATCTAGATGGAGAACACCATACTGGAGTTTGGCAAACTCATTTGTAATTCCATTGAAAGAGAAATAATGTTCCATTTGAGTTACCTAGCCAGTGGGATCTGATCCATCGAATTTGGTCACATCCACACGCGAAAGGCGTAGGTCACGTTGAAAGTGATGGGGCTGAAAATTCTGGGAATGAGAGGAAGTTTCACCTTCGATATGCAAAGGTGGGTTAGATAAGGGAAGATCTGCAGGGATATGTATATTGACATAGATCGTCATAGCGATAGATTCAAGCTGGGTAGTAATGTCTTGTTTGAGCTCTTGTTTGACTTCCTCGATTGAGGAAGTGACTGAAGTCGCGATGGAGGAATGCATTTTTTGATTGATGGAGAGAATATTGGCACTAAGTTGTCGCACTTCTTGTTGGGTTTATGTGAAATTAGA
>ML786512.1:197161-209852 GCA_009831015.1 Picea engelmannii | reverse complement strand
GAGGGCCTCACATTCTAAAATGAAATGTTTTTCTGTTTCCACTTTTCCGGACGAGCACAACATACATACTCTTTCTTCCCACCTTTCTTTTGGCCTTTTCCAGCGCCCTGTTTCACAACGGAGTTGATGAGAATTAGTCCTTACAATTTTCTTAAAATAAATTGTAATTAATCAAATATGATTAATTACAATTTTCTTAAAATAACCCACTTGAATGGGTGGTTTGGCATATTAGCCATTCGATCCAATAACATGAAGTTTGTTTTAGCCATAGTTTAAATATGGCATATGGTTTATAACAACCATATAACAAAACCCATTAATAAGTCCCGTGGCATAATATAAGTGCGCATGTTTTAAGTGGTTTGTTATAACTACTTGTTTTGGTAACTATATAACATCCACTTAAATATAAAAACCCACTTAATATATAGTCGTGGCATGAAACAATATGAAATGGCGCGCATTGGTAGTTCTATTGTTATATATAATAATATATTCTCCACGTAATACCAAATGTACGAGGGTCGGGGGCTATGCCCTCTCCCACGCCGACTCCAACGAATAACAAACTTAAATTATTTATGCGCCATATGTAGGATAAGAAACGTTATGTGGCGCGGATGGTGGGAGGTCGGGGTTCGATTCCCCTCGCATCCAATAAGTTTTACACCCGTGCAACCAAATCGACCAATGAGGGGTTGCCATGTAGCAACCTCTCATTGATTGCACTGTGTCATGTGTTGATCAATCACTGGAACACTTGTCAACCTGGAATTCGAACATTTGTCAACCTGTCAGCGTCTGCCACGTGTTCTTATAGGGTGGGCCACGTTTCACCCTTGCAGTGGTGACACAGGTGACCCTAGCCTTTGACTTTTTTATCGTTTAACCAAAACTTTGACTAAGCATAACTTTTGCATACAATCTTCGTTTGAGGTGCCATTTGCACCGTTGGAAAGTTGGCGACGAGATCTGCACATTGATGTTGTTTTCACGATCATTTAAAACAGTCATATGTTGACCTTTTTGGATCCCCTAGGACCTCTATGAGCATTCTGGATCCTCCTTGACCTCTATGAGTGTTCCTTAGATCCTCCTGGATTGGCCACCCACAACTACTGTATTGTGGAAGACTTGGCCCAGGAACCTTGTGCCATGTCTGCCATAGAAGTCCCCCAAAGCTGCCCATCATAGCGAAAATACTTGTTGTATGTTATAGGTGGGTTTGATCCCTCATAGTCGAGTTTGATAACCTTTGATTATGATCAGGTTACTCATAGGCTCTCCCATCAGGTCGCCTTTCATATCAAAGTGCTATCAATGGGGAAAAACATATACCGAATCGTGGTGGATGAAGGAGCCTCGACTTGCATCATATCTATTTCTTGTTGGAAGGCTCTCGACTCTCCTAAGCATGATACTTATGCCACATTGTTAAAATAATTCAATGGGCATATGTTCCAACCCCATGGAATAATCATCGCCTTACCCATCGAGTTAGGTGGTAACATTGTTTTTGTTGTTGTGGAGGTCATCGATGCACCTCTTTAGTACAATATGTTACTCGGGCACACTTGGTTCTATGAGATGATTGTAGTTGTCTCGTTAGTCTTTAGGGTCTTACGCTTCCCTCATCAAAGGAAAATAGTGACGATCGATCAACTTGCGTTTTGTACCCCAGACCTTGGATACAATGTGAGGTCTAATGTACCCTTTGACGGTGATACCACACAGTGTTACATGCACGTTGGTGCGAGGATGTTTAAACATCCTTCACTCATGGGAGTATTTTCCCTTCCCCCGCCACCTCTTACTGTGGGCATTTCTCCTATCAACATGGTTTCCTCATCTACCAATGGATCCCTCAGGTTTTTTGATCCTTGGATGGTACCTCATCCCAAGGATGTTGAATCTTACAAAGCTCACATGCCACTCATCATGGTAGAGATTTCTGATTTGAAAATTCCATCAGCATCAGTTGATATTGGTCAATAACTTCAACCTCATATGGAGTGTGATCTGCCTACTCCACCCGAACGAGTTGTTGAGTCTTCGAGTTCACATGATGTCCTAGATACCGAGTTTCCTTTAGATGAGGCCATCCTGGAAGTCATGGCTTCCATAGAAGAGTCAAAGGATGAAGTGATGCATCAATCATCTTGTCCTGATTCAGAACCAATGAGAGTTAGCATGATGATTCGTGATCCGGGACTAGGGGCATCAACTAGGGCATCCAATAGGCCTCCCAGTTTTGATCCTTTTAAGCCTTGGTTATATTTTTCAAAATTTGCCACTGAATTATTTGCTTCCCATTATACCGAACATTTATGTTTCATACCTCCTTCACGTCTTGATGGGCATCATCAAGGAGCTTCCTTAGCTCATGAAACCACTCAAGATGAGTATCTTTGGGTGCAGAGATTTGTTTCTATGTGGCATGGCCCCAACATGGTGTGCCATATGATGCCGACAATGGCTCATGAGTTCATCAGTGATGATCAAGATCCTTGGTCGGAGCCTAGCAATGGGCTCTACTTTTCATGAACCATCAAAATGCATAGTTCCTTGTACATACGTGTGTGGTATGAGTGCCTTTTGTTTTTCATATATCATATCCAAAAACTCCAAAATATTTTATTTTTGATACTTCGCAATGCATTTTGACCCTGAAATATAGTTTACATGTGTTGACACGATTAAAGGGATTTTTTTACGAAGATGGAAACTTCCATTGAACTTGAGGTACATGTTCTTAAAACTGACATATAGGGATAGGTTTTTCTTTGCATCCACAATTTGCATTATTAATTGTCCATTTTGTTGTCACTATTTCTTAGGTTCAATCCCGTCAAGTTGCGACATTAGCCACTCTATTTTTGCACATTGTAACCTATGTGGTAGTGCCTACCCTTCATGGGCACCCTATTTAGCACCCAAATTGTCATTTGGTGTCCATATTGTGATTTCATGTAGGCTCAGGATCCCTCCTTGAGCCTCGCCATGACTTGATGTTTGAGCCTCATTCTCCTATCTTCATCTATATTTTGGCCACATCACATGGGGGTTTTCAAACACTTTTTATTGTTTCTTAATGGTCGCCTATGCATTTGTTTCTTGCGTCATGCCTCCTATCGTTGCGCTTCTATTTGCTTAGATCTCGCTTACAACTATTGCAGAAGCCTTGACCATCCTCCTCTTGCATTATTTGGCCTCCATCTTGCATCCATTTACCCCTGGAGAGAACAATTTCTAAGAGTGGACTTCACTTGCCAGTATCATTTGCATTCATTTTGCTTAGGTTGGTTCCATGCGCTTGGAACATAGGAGCATGTTGTTAAGCCACTCATTCTCTCCAAACGAGTATACTTTTATCTCTTTTTCGGACTCGTAAAATTACATGGAAAAGATACTATCGAGTACACTTTTCTCTCATTTTCGGACTCGTAAAAGGACACAAAAAAAATACATACCGAGCATACTTGTGTCCTTCTTTTGTGCCTGTTAAATCATGATGGAGACAAAAAACACACACAAAAAAAACAAAAGTGGGGGTTTTTCACCATTGTTCTATTCTCAAAATGGTAGTGTCAGTTGAGTCGCCCTTGAACATGGCACCTATTTGAGTCCTCATCATACAATTCGGTTTTAGCTTCCCTAGGATTTGTCCGAGTAATATGATTCATAGATACTCCTTCGGCTAGTTACTCTTCCAATCATCATGGAGAGTGTTTCAATGCCTCATGTGTTGTTGCATTATATTTGTCCAGTTCTTGTGTCTTGTTTTCAAGTCACCATTTTTTCGTGCTATATGTTCAAGGTAAGTTTAAGCCTGAGTCGGTCATACCCTATTTTGTTAACTTTTCTAGTCGACCATCCCTGTGTTAGTTGTACTTTGTGATACTCTCTCTTCACATCATCTCTCGGTGTATGTTTCATGTCAATTTATGGGGGATACATTAAGGCCCTCCTTCTACAGATCTCTTCTTATTGACTTCAAAACATTATCTAGGAGAGGGATCTAGAAACTAGCTAGTAGATTTGAGCTTGCAGCCCTCAGTGACAGGCCTCCTCATGATCGACAATGGGTTTGCATCCTTGACTCTTGATCGATTGATTCTATGAGTGTTCAACATTAGATCCTCTATTCACACTTGCTAGATTGTACTAGGAACCTTGGGGTCCATCTTCCTCATCGGTGGGTCCCCTTGTGTCTGTTAACGATATATATCAATGACCGGTAATCAGATGGTTTCTACCATGCTCAACATCATCTCATCTATTCACATGTTGTAGATTCGTACCATTGAGGTTTGGGATGAATACCTTGGGATTGGGGCCACATCCTTCCTTTACAACATCTCCTCCCAAGTTGTGATGGATTATATCACTTATCTTTGAGTACTTTGAAGACTTCGAGGGCACTTCCATGAATGCTTGTTGTCTTCCTAATTATATATATATATATATATATATATATATATATATATATATATATATATATATATATATATATTGTGTCATAGATCCACATTGTATTTTCTAGTGGCTATGATTGTATTAATGGCATAGATCCACATTGTATTGTCTCATGGTTATGATCTTATTGATGACATGGATCCACCATGTATTCTTCCATGGCCATGGTCCTTCATTTCATGTCATGGATCTGCAGTGTATTGTTTGGCGGCCATGCTTTGATACTCTTCAAAGTATGAGTATTCCTGCCTAGGGGATGGTCTATATATGCATCCATCCTTGGTGTTTGATTGTAGGTACTCTTTGTCCTCCAGAACTCCTTTACTCTCTCCTCATGCTGCCTCATATGGACACTATTTTATTGTATAGTGTTTCAGCCATCCATTCCTTTCCTCACCTCACACATTAGGGGGCATATGTTATAGCCTTAATTTCCACCCTATAGGCTATAAGAGAATCCAACAGAAGATGAGTGCCAATACACATCTCTAGCTCAAGATTTTGGATATTTTTTAGGGTCGTCGTGGGACATGCATGAGACAACAAGTGACAATTGTCATTGGTCATCTATAGTGCAACATGTTATGATTGTTGTAACCTTCTATATTCGTTGAGTTACAAAGAGGTAAGCAAGGGATGAGTTGTATCTCCATGGCATGAACCTAGAAACTCACATCATTCGAGTCTCCATTAGGTTCTAGAATATCTAGAAGCTCCCCCAAGCCTCTTCCAAGGATCTATATAAATAAGGCAAGTCTTGAGCATGAGGATGAAGAATCGTTTGCAGAGTTATGTTGTCTAATTACAAAGGAGCTTCTCCTATTCATACCAACCACAATCAGATTTCCTAGTTTAGTTAAGAAGATGAGGAGGAGCAAAGAGAAAGGAGCAAAGGGGAGTGCATCTACATCCAAGGTATGATAATTGATGTATTTCCTATATTTCATTAATAGATCATTGGTTTTTGTAAGCCTTTGACATCTCTATGACAATGACATCAAAACTGACAAGGTATAAGGTATTAATTAGAATACCTTATTAATACTAACAGAGTATTCTAATTACATGTACATTTAATTATCAACTTGAGGATTTTATGCTTGCAAGATGTTGTGCACTATTTTGCAAGTCTTTAAAACTTGTTCCCAATTGATTTCTAATATGTAGTTCTAAATTAAAACAAGAATTCAAACTAGCTTATAAGTAACAAATTCACACTTTCTAGAAATAAAATCACAATTGCATAATTTAAATGGAAAGTACATCTATTATAAAAACAGGGGTTGTGATGAAAATATAGGATTTGCAATTGATAATTAACAATAGAAATAAAACATCCACTAACTAATGAAAACATAGTATAGTGATATAGTAATAATCTAAACACACACACAACAAACTAAATTAATTAATAAGTACCACCTTAACTCCTTCAGAATGGGCCTTGTCCCTATGGAGTAAAGTGTTGAAGCAAACTACAGTACCAAAGACTTGATTTATAGGTAAATTATTCACACTCACACATATAACTCATGCACAACAAAATGGAAATTCAAGACAGAGAATAGTTCGCTTATAATATCACGATGTATTCTTCATAATCTATGCATCCCCTATTCAAAGGAAAACATTGTCTCTCATAGGCACATATCTTTAACATTTTAGAAAATCCTATGGAAACTTGCTTGGGAATCGAAGATTGTCAATCCATTTTAAAACAAAATACTCATAATTACATGATAATTAAATCATAGTGTTGGAATATAGATTAAATAGGAGTGAATATACAAATTGAATAACTGAAATGATGCCGGTGTAATCATTTTATTAAAACTACATAATATAATATTAGCAACGGACATATGTGGCACTCCTCCATGACATCATATAGGATCTATAGCTATCACCCCGTACCCATATGACTCAAACCTTCTTTGGCCTATAACATGTGGATTCGTAGCAATGGACTTGTGGTCATGGTAGTGCATAGATATGTAGCAATGGAGGTCATGGATATGTAGCTTATGAACACGTGGCCTTATAACACTTCGATCTATAGCAAAGGACCTATAGCATTCTTCAATTTTCAAGTTAAGTACAAAATACAAGAAATTCCCTTAATGTATCAATAGAAATCAAAGAAATGCTAATATGGAAAAATAATACCTTTGAAGAAATACCCAATTCAGGGGAGGGAAAGGTAAGAATGTGCATAAATCACAAGTAAAAAAGATGCAATAGAAAAGAAAAAGATAGTCAAAAGATAGGTAAAATAGTAAATCATCATCTACCCCAACTAAAGTCATTTCATGCTCTCGTGCAACCTGTACACCTAATTTGAATCAAAGAATCGGGCTATGAATGCCTGAACCTGTGAAGATTGTTTAGACTAAAGGAGTGACCTTATTCCTAGGGTGCATAGTATTCTATATTCCTCTCAATTTCTTGCCAAAGGATTTCCTCTTCATATGAATCCCAAACCTACAAATATCTATATTTTGGTGCAAGGCACCAAATCAGGGGAAAATGAAATCTTATATCGAACCACCTTGTTCCATGTGTTTTCAGACAATGAATACATTTTTCTAATATGTTCGAGGTTGCACTGAAGTTGGGATAACTCCATGGTCCCCTTTCTCTCTGATCACTACTCAAAAATCCCATCTTTGTTGATAATCTAGTAAGGCTTCCAACCATGTTTAAATGATGCGGTCCTCCCAATCAAAACATGCTACTCGTTTGGTTCAATGAATAGAAGGTACCCAACGAGTCTGATTTAGCAATTTCTGATGTTTAGAAATCACACCTTGTGTGGACAAATGTTCCACTTTGATCAACAAATTAGCATTGTGTTCAATATACTATATAAAAGATAGAGAATCACATATATTTGATGACTAATAAAAGAAGTGAAAGCTCTTAATTGAACATCACCTACAAAAGGATTAGGGTTCCACTTTCTATTGTGATTCAAAATAAAGTCATGCAATTTTAACTCATAGATCAAGTTCTGGTCCTCCTTACTGTAATGATAATAAGCTTCCAAATATGACTATGGAGATAAGAATTTATATGGTTTCCATGTATCTAAATCTTTTATTTGGAAGGATAACCATTGTTCTTGTAAGATGAATAAACTGGCGATGGACATCTAAGAGAAAGGGTTGCATGAGTCATGTTTCACATCTATCATTTTTCCTGTTTTAATTTTGGAACTTGAGTCACCAACTTAGGTATTCTTTTATGCTTGTCCCTAAAAGACCTCCATTTTTTTTTCTATTTGCAGCATAGAACTCAACCAATTTCTCTCTCAAATCAAGAATGGCATGATGATGGTTTTGCATTGAAACAACACCTTTTCCCAATAAATCATTTTTTTTTCACTTCATTATGTTTGCCATTAATCGAGCCACTTCCAAGAAACTCGTAGTTTCCCCTTCATTGTTTTGCACTTCAATTGATGTGGCAACATGTTCTATTGGTGGTTATGTTTGTACTTCAGTTGATTTACCCTTAGAATAGGTAGCAATAGTTGTTAATTGGGGTTTTGTAGAAGATGGTTCACCTTATGGTCTTGTAGAAAAAAGTCGACCTTGCAGTTCTATAGCAACAAGTTCAACTTGCAATTATGTAGCAAGAGGCTCAACTTGGGGTTCTAAAATAACAAGTTGAACTTGTGGTTCTGTAGCAATCTCTTCAACAATTGTAGTTCCATATTTCAAATTATCACTGTGGTCACCTTCATTTGGAGGCAAAGGTGACCATCCATATTATTCAAAATCCTAGACCAAATTTTCAGGGCTTGCCTTGGGTTTGTAAGATTTCAATTTATTTCAAGCAAGAACTAACTCATGGTGCAACCTCTTATATTCCCTTCTTAACTTTTGATTAAGTTTCAAAAGTGCACCATAAGAGGGTTTTAAATGATACTTAACCAGAATGAAAATTATTTTCTTCTTGATTGTTGGCTTAATTGTTTCAAGTGTTGTTTCAACATTATCAACATGTTCCATTATTTCCATATCAACAACAATTTCTCCTATAACAACTTCTTATGTGGCAATGTTGTCTTGAAAATCAAATGTAAGAGTGGTATTATTTTTCTTTTCTATAACATTCATTTCTGAAAAATCTCCTTTAGCAAGTCCTTGTGTAGCGATAGATTCTTCTTCCCTCATAACAATTGTTTCTATAGAATCTTATTTAGCAATTCCTTGTGTAACAAGTGATTCTTCCTCGTTGGTAACAATTGTTTATGCAGTGGGTTCTTGTGGAAAGCTTCTTCTACAACAAAACTAGACCTAGTTCACTTGCATTTAGGATGTGTTGGAATAAGGGATATCCTTCTGGATTTTTGTCTCATTTGGTATGAGGGACTTGTCTCAGATAAAGGGTCATCTGAAAATTCTATAATTGGAGGTGGAATATTTTCTTCTATAACTATGGAATGTTCTTCCCTTACCATCTCAAACCATTCAATGGGTTGTCCTCCTTCAATAGATGCCTCTTCTTCGTGTGCCTCTACTTCATGTGCTTCAACTTCATGTTCCTTTGCATTTTATGCCTTTGCCTATTGTTCCCATGGCGCTCTTGATAGGAATGCCTCCCAGGTATAATTGGTACGCAAGAGGGAATATATAACCAATAACTTAATTAACCCATGATGAGTCAAATATTTGGTAGGGTTTTGAGTTGTCCTTACCATTTGATATGTTAGTTGTAGTGATCTGGGGATATGATACAACAAATTAATGAACCTTTGGTGTCTCATATGGGTCAAGAGATTGAAATGGTATACAAACATGAGGTTATTGTTTCATTCACATGTAATATATTTCTACACAAAATATACCACATCATCCCATGGTCGACTCAAGGATCGATGTTTTACTCCCTTGTTTTCAATTTCCACCATTTCATCCCCAATAAAACAAATAATTGTGTGTATTGTTGATCATAACACAATGTTCAAACCATCTATCACCTATTCCGGGAAAACATGTTACTCAAGTAATGTTTTCCTCTATAACTCTGATCCTTAACCCTTGAAAAATGGTGATGGATAACCTAAAATTTCGCATAAATTCCATCAACATTATTGTGTCAAAGCCTTGTAGGCATTCAAATTAGGTTAACCACCTAGCACCTTGGAAGATCTGCATAACCTCTGGATTACTCTGTATTTTTGGTAGACTGATTGGCTCATATCAAACTGCAACTTTCCCATTATGTTTAATACTAGTGACAAGAATATGGAGTTGTAGCAACAATTGAGAACATAGTAGTAGCAAATAAAAAGAGTAGATACAATGTAGGGTTAGAGTGGTATCAAGGGAATAAATAACTATGAGTAATGAATTACCCAATTTAGAAAGTGTGCATAGCAAAACCAAAGAATAATTATTTGAAATGTTGGTGATATGGCTTGATTTGGCAAGACACGAATTGTGATGATTGTGCATAGCATATGTGAAGTGATAGGATTGTCATGAGAGCATGTCACATGAATCTAATCATTGTGCATTGTGTTGAGCATAACATGACTTGATGATAGTAGGATTAAATGATACTTAGTGTATTTAATTCCCCCCAACCAATTGAAATTTTATGTCGACCACAACATAATGACATCGGATAAGAAATCAAAGAAGGTATTATGTCATCAAATCATAACAAGTAATGATTATGCCAACATAGTTCAGGGAAGAAATGGTACATGTACATACCCACAAGTTGAGAATGAATGTGTGATTGAATGACATAACTTCCCATGTTGTCGGCAGGAGCAAGCATGGATCAGTAGCAAGTGTCATAACAATAGGACATGAGCACCCATAGAAAGCATCGGAATAGTAAAATAATCTTTGGGATCTGCCACAAGTGACAGAAAAGTAGAACAATCTTGATGATCTATAGAAACTATCGAATGATGAACTAGGATGCATATGAAGATTTTTTTTAGTGATGGCAGTGATTCTAGAGCACAAGAAGTCTTATGGAACACGTGAGAGCCCATATTGCTCAATATAGAATAACTACAGGATATGTAGCACAACTATATGATCTATAACATAGCAAAACCTACAAATAAAACATGATGCCTAGGTTTATGTTACTAGTCCCACAGTGAGTGTTGCTTTATCTATAAAGAATACACTACTCTGTAGTAGAAGTTTTCAAACAATGTTTGTCACAGTTAGATTTATTATTTGCTTATACACACACACACAATTGAAAAATCAATCTACTGAAAGTACAAGTGGCATACCCATTGTACTAATGACCTCTAAATCTGAATGAATGACGAAATCTCATAAGAAGACATGTTTGTAAAATGGTTTTTGATACATCCTTAGATGATGATCATTGGCCATAAAAGGTGTCCAATATTCATCAATAGTACGTAACTTCACAAAACCATTGTCATAAATACTCTCAATTTCATACAGTCCCAATCAACAAGTGCAAAACTTGCCTTTGAAATCTTTAAACCTAGAATCATACAAGAGACTCTCACGCCTAAAATTTATTCTTCTTAATGAATTTATCATTCCACTTAACCCTTTGTTGTTGAAAAATAGAAGTTTGGTGCAAAGAGGCCTGAAATGTTTTATCAAGCTCATTTATCTGGTTCAAGAGATGCTTCTAAGATTTTAAAAGGTCCAATCCCACTTGCAATGTAGCTTTGAGCATTTTCACTTCAAACTCAATATATATTAGGAAATTCTTACCATACACAAGCTTGTAAAGTGTGATTCCTATGGTGTTTCATCGAGTGGTATGGTAAGCCCATATAGCCTCTAGAAGTCTTCTAGTCTAACACAATATTGGTTAGAATGGATTCAAGAACTCGATTGGTGACTTCCACCTATATATTGGCTTGTGAATGGTATCGTGTAGATGTTCAATGTCGAATATGATATTGTTTGGTGATGGAACTAATGAGTTTTGAAGTGAATTGTGCTCCCTAATTTGTAACAATCTCTCATGGTACACCAAAGGGACAAATATTTCCTCATACAGAAAATATGCTACAACCTATTATGTGGCCCTTGGAAGTTCTTTGGCTTCAACCCATTTCATGATATAGTTTACTACAAACAAAGATATGATATTTTTTTCTATATGGAGAGTTGATGGGCCCTATAAATTCCAAATCCCATTTCTTAAAAGGCTCCACCCTGACTTGAGTCTGGAGTGGCATCTCATTGGATTGAATAGGTTGTCCAATTATGTGGAATTTTCATAGCTCCTCATGTACTTCTTAGCATCTCGGAAAATGATATGGCAATAGTAGCCTAGATGCAAAAATTTATGAGTATTTTTCTTATCTTCAAAGTTCCCACCACAAGGTTCATTGTGCCAAGCCTTTAGGATGTCATGAATATCATCCTCTCAAACAAAACAATGGATTATGAAATTTGACCCTATGTGAAAGAGGTAACCTTGAACCCATGAGTACATAGAAGTTTGCTTGATAATTCTTTGGCATTCCACAGTGAGAGATTTGTCGGAAGCTTCCATGCAACCAAATAGTTACAAATATATTCAAACCTTAGTCTATTAGTAAATAGTGAAAACAAATGTTAATCTATAAAAACATCTTCAACAAGGATGGCATCCCCATCATTGGTAAGCCTAAAAAGGAAGTCAACAACAACAATCTCCCTTCCAAGATTATCAAGGATGGTGATGTCAAACTCTTGTAACAGTAATAACCACCTAATCACTCTACCGTTATTAATAGGTTTTCAAATAGAAAATGGAAGAATGGTCAGTATGCACAAATACAAGATAGCTAAAAATATAATGATGGTATTTATTAATAACATGCACTACATTAAGAAATTATTTTTCAATTACTGTATATTTTAACTATGGAGGGGTAAGGTTCTTGTTGACAAAGTAGATAGCATAGGGCCTGTTATCGCACAAGTTATATGTTGGGAAAATCCCGACCCAAACCATAATAAGGCGACAACTAAGAGAACACCTACCAATTGTCACCTTAGATAGGTATTCTAGTCACTTTAGAGATGAAGTAATCACCTCAAGGGGGGGGAATCTCGATGACCTTGGGTAAATGCGATGGAAGATGAAGAGATGATGAAGTATCCCCCTGTAGGTCAATGATGGAAGTAAAAACAGCTTGAAAAGAGTCTCGTAGATGGTATAATATGTGCCACAGTATAGAGGACCTACCAAGAAGTGA
>ML786512.1:152975-175311 GCA_009831015.1 Picea engelmannii | reverse complement strand
GATAAATGTTGTGTCTCTTGTGAATGTGTATTTCTCAGTGATCTTGTTCTTATGATGCTTTTATCTATTGAAATGCAAAGAACTATAATAATGGCATAAACATTAACACCATTCGGGCGCTGAGTCAAACTTGCAGCTCTTTAGGGTTTGAGCGCAACTAGAGTGTCTTTGAAAAGATACACTCCAAGAAGTACAACATGTTAGAAATGTTCAAATTAAAATTTTGATTTTTTATAGTTTCATTAATTTTAATTTATGCCCATGGGGCATCATCCTCTAATTACAAAATGGCCCTCATATAGGTTAGATGTCCATCGACTCAATGACATGGTCTATGTCTACTATTACTACAATCTCAGGTTGTGGGTGAGGCAGATAGACAAAGTACCTGACAGAGATGCCATTTCATTGGATGCGCTTGACACCATGAGTGTGTGGAGGGTGGAGACCGAGAGGCCTGTCATGGAGGAGGTACCCGAGTGATTGGAGCATGATGTTGATGAGATTGTGGAGGAGGTGTTAGAGGATGTTCCACTTCTAGGAGAGACAAACTTGGAGTAGGAGGAGGACATTGAGAGTGTGCCGCAGCTAGTGCCACCACCTCTACAGAGATAGGCAACTAGGGGAAGAGGTGGAAGACATCCCACTTCAACTTCCACCTTGTCCCCAAGAGTTGCACCTTCCACCTTAGGCTTAGCCTCAACATGTCCACCTACTGCTTCTAAAGGAAAAGCGCTAGCGGTGACCTTTACCCGTAAAACAGGTAGAGGGAATCATTGATATCTTAGTGCATCATAATTAGCTTTGTAGCATCTAGAATCTAGATGCCTCATGATGATCATCTCATGAGATACATTTATTTTTGTTTTGATGTGATTTTGTATTATCCTATCAGGACTTATGACTCAGGACAGATATCATGTTTCAGTGTCGATGTCTGATGTACCACTTGACACCTTATACATCTTATATTGCTGTTTTATTTTCATATTTATGTGACAATGTGTTTGTTTGATTTTGATGTTGCTTTAGAAGTTTAAAAAATTGAAAAAAAATGATTATTTTTGTATTTTTTTCAAGTTTCCCAATAATTTCTGATATTTTCCCGGATATTGCCGATAATTTAAATTTTGGATCTCTGGCGATAAATTCCTGAAACGATTAATGTAACATTGGTTTGGACCTTAAAAAATTGAGCCATTTCAACATATTTCTGCACTATTTTTCCCATATAATAGAACTGGTATCATACATGTTATACCAGTTATACCTAAATGTGATTTTTATGACTGGAAGTTATACTTTGACTAGTTTATTATCATGTCCTTGATATTTATGATGATATAAGCTGAGATATGAATATCATACATGTGGCTTGTTTGCTTGGATCCATTTTGATATACGTGGCGAATGATTTATTATTCTATGCATATTTTCATTATAATAAACTATAGAATAAGATGGTCCAGGCCCCAGAGTGATGTATCGAGCTAATTGATATTGTGGACATGATCTGGTCATTGGTCACATCGTCACCTAGTGGATACAATGGTATGTACCAATGTACTTTTACTGCCTTTGTGATGAGCTAGGCTATTGCATAAGTTGGAAAGATGCAGCAGAGATAGAGGTCTGAATAAGGGAAATTTGTTCTTGAAAACTCGAGTTCTTTCATGTTGGGAGTTTTGTAATCCTTGTGCAAACAACGAATAGCAAGTTTCACAACTTGGAGGTTCTTATGCTCCTTTGTAGCACATGCTGAATATGACAGAATATTGCATTGTATTATTATCTCATTTATGGCTTATAGAATCATTTATTGATAAATGAACTTAAAAGCATATTGTGATTTAACAATTTTCATAATACCCAGTAATTCCATGGTTCTTACATTTTGTGCATTTGAATCACCAATTGGTGGACAGAGATGGGATGGTAGTTCAAGCTGGAGATCCATTGGGGACAGTGGGTGACACAGGTTTAGCTACAGGTCCGCATTTACATTGGTAAGCGTCTTGTATTTGTTTTAGTTTATTGAAAATTTGTTGCTTCATTTTTGAAAGAACTTACATCGTTGCTATTTTTAATTCCTTGTAAACGAGTTATTTATTGAGGATAAATTCAACTGTTTCAGAGTAATTAAAGTCAAAGGAGTACCCTAAATAGAAGCTTTGTATATCTCTCAAGTGCATATCTGCATGTACTTATATAATACATTGATTGCATCCCAGACAAGCACTTGTGTAACTGAATGCAATGCAAACTAGCCCTAGGTGGAGAATTTTACAGGGGATATTTAGCTTAATTATTATGTATTGTATTGTTTGCAAAACATCTTTTGCTGGGGGTATTGTTCATATGGGAATAAATATTCAGTAATTGATAGTAAATACTAAATACACTCGATTCAGGTAGAGTCAGCAATAATCAGTTCTGCTGTTATTTGTTTCTTTTGGAATTTGTTTTATGAATATGATTCATTCTGATTGACATTTGGCAATGATCATAAGGACGGCATGGTGAAGTCGCAGGAATCTAAAAATGCCTGCTTTGTTGTTGAAGTCGAATTTCATGCCCCAGAATTTCCTCAGAGTTCTTGATTATTAAACTTGTATTAGAATGTCTTCAAGTTCCCTACTCTTCAACATACAGAACAGAAAAAATTTCATCTGCAAAGACATTGCCAACAAATAGAGCTTCGAGTTTGTTGTAGCCAACTCATCTCCGATAAACTAGAAACTGTTTTACTGACCTCCGAGAAGGTTCCTGGGGAAGGACACTGAAATGTTCAATATATTCATGTGAAATTTTAAATATCCAGATAATACATCGATCATATATCGTCCTTTAGAATAGGATATGCTAGGCTTCTGTCTGGCTTCAAAAGCTCAGGACATCAATGAACAACATTTAGAATAGGACATGCTTGGCACCTGGCTGGCTCAAAAGCTCAGGACATCAGAATATTTTGCCCCATATATGTTCTGGGATGCTGGTGATGACATACAAATTCTGGACCAAGTGTTCAGATTATCACTATGCCACAATAATTTTATGAAGGTGTATCCCCATAAGGCTCTGGTCAAATATAGCTTGCTTCTAAATACCCTAAAGGCTTCTTAAAGCATTTGATATTGGCGTTGAGTCATTGACTATGGTTCGTTTATATTGCAGGGGACTATATGTCCACGGAAAAGCAGTGGATCAAAATCATTGGATGAGAGAACAAACTTGGATATGAAGAAGTTACTCTGTGATATTCTTGTGATCTTCTCTTTCAATGCACATGGTAGAAGAAAGTTGAAACTACTTTAGTATAGACTTTGGCTTGGCTTCGGAGAATTCTAAGAAGAGCTCAATTTTATAATTCAGAGCCGAAGGGAGATTGGTTCTTCAAAATGGCAGTTTCGAGGTAATATGTATTTCCTGCAATGTTGGAAACTTTTTTTTAAATCAGAATTATTGTGGAAGTTATTGGAGGATCCTGAAAAAGGATGATCATTGTTTGCCATAAGATCACATGTACGCGGTAGCTGCTTAATTCAAGGTTTGGAAAAATCATGAATCTCCACACCATAGTTTCTTGTCATTTGCATTTTATGATCTTCACATACTTAAGAATGCAAGATTCTCTTCTAATTAGTAATAACTACTTATGCAGGTTTTAATGCGTGTGCATGACATTTTTTAAAGTTATTGCAAGTCCAATAAAATTATGTTCATATAAAATACCATGTGACAACATAAAGAACACAAAAGACATCTGTAAAACTGTCTGCCTCCCAGAACATTTTGGAGCAGCACATTTGGATATGTTTGGGCTTAGAATTTATTATTAAAACATCTTATATTTGCTTTCCTAAGACAGGGTTAGAGAACAAGCATCAAATTAAATCAATGAAGGATATTCTAGTCATTTGATTCATTGTTTCAATTACTTTTATTGTTTGTCCAATCACTTTTGAACCTATTTGAAATCTACACGACAGGTTTGGCTTATGTCCTCCAATAATTCATTTTCATTAGTGCTTGCTAAATTGGACAACATAAAACTTGAATGAAGTTATTGCATAGTGGGTAGGAAAGTTGAGAAAAACATTGTAGGTCATTTTTTTTTAAATTTTTTGATATAGAGCTGATGTTCAGACGTAATTCCATGTTTATTAGGCACCTGCGTTCTCACCGTAGCTTGGGATGTCTGCACTGTCGACTCACCAAACCAATCATACTTTCCTTCTATGCTATGATTTAAAACAAGAAGTGTTATTATGGTTATTATATTATTTATAGCTGACCTAGGGACCTACGATACTCAACACCTATATATATATAATACGTCCCAGACCCTCCCATATCCATGTATCAAACATGTGGATATGTGGGTCCAATGTGTTCGACACGTCCTATGTTGGACACATGTCCCACGTGTGTTGGAAAAACAAGACTTGGGTGTTCGACATGTGGGGTGCTAAAACAACACAATAAAACTGAGTCTCAAGGTTTTAAAAATGTTATAAAAGTGCGCTTCATTGGGGAAATTGTTCACCATTTGAGCAGGGAGGCGAACATTGTGTGGAGTTAACTTATCTCTTGATATTTTCAATGTGACATGTTTCGTATATGTGTGGGTGTGTGTTTTTAACCATTATATGTGTGTGGGGGTGTACAATTGATTGGGGCTATATATATAGCCCCACACATATAGGTCCACTCAAGTTGCACACACACATATAGGCCCACCCAAGTTGCACACACATATATAGGCCCACCCAAGTTGTATATGTAATGCTATACATATTGTATATGTACAATTTGAGTGGGCTTAATGGTGTGTATACACACATTGAGGTAGGATATATACACCTCCGCACACTAAGGAATCAAATCGCTGTGTGGAGGGGGTCCTTCATCCTATAAACAAGGGGGTCTCATATATCAATTTGGTTTGTAGCTAAACCATGATCTTAAAATTAGATTATAATAATTATTATATATAATATTATTTGCATATCCTATATATCATGTTTTGGAGGGTATATTTGCTCGTCTCAAACACATAGATTCCCGTGTCCTCATATTTTCGTGTCATGTAACTTATGACATGTTTTAACCGCATTATGATTTGTGTACTTTGATCTTAATTGTTATCTAATAACATATTTTAAAGGTATAAGTGTAGTTGTACAAGTCTTGTTTCTTGGGTTTTATCCATCATGTGATATTTGATGTAGTTTAATTATAATTACCATGTTATTGCCCTAAACGCCATCATGGTATCAGAGTGAACTTTATTGCCACGTGTGGGTGCAATCATGGGATGCAAGTTATGAAGGCATGCAAATTGTTATTGTAGTGTTGTATATATCGTGCTAAATGCCACATGTATTTCAACAATATGTTACTTCTTTTAACAATTGTGTGACATTGTTGTATTTAACCAACCTAGATCAATCTTAATCCTAGATCTATCAAGCATCGAGAAAGATCAAATCAATCGAGGTTTGCACCTTGAGAGATTTGATCCCTCTCGACGCTTGATAGATTTGGGGTTAAGATGTCTAGGTTGGTTTCAGTCGTGGGCGGTCACAAAATTTGTAGATGATCAACATTATGTATATGTATATGTCTAAGATTAATTTGATCATTTGAAATTTACTCGCCTCAATTGGTTGAAAGTATAGAGTATTATCGAGGATCTTTTTCAGTTTTTAGTATGGTGACACAATTTGTAGATGATCAAAATTACGTATATGTATATGTTTGAGATGAATTTGATTATTTTAAATTTACTCAGTTTCCTCAGTTTGTTGAGAACATAGAGAGTATTATTTAGAAGTACACTTCAAGAGTTACATGAGGAATAAGTCGAATAGAAATAAAGTGACAATGTTGAATGATGAAAAATGTGACTAATAAGAATGTAATCAATTACAAATAGTTTGCATTGTGATCAATCTCAATCTATCTTCCTATGTTTTTCTTATAGTCACACTTGTTAGTTTTGTCATCTTTTTATATCGATCATATGAAAAGGGAGGTTGAAATCGTAAACCATTCAATTCTTTAACTTGAGATATTGCAGTAAACGTAAGACCTTGTCTCTCTTGCTTCCCAATATTAATAGTAGCTTTCTCCAACATTAATCCTTGTGACTAATGATTGTTAAGCCCAAAACAAGTTTCAAATGAAGCTATTTTTTACTGCCTCTTTGAATAGGTGTAATAGGCATTGTTTGAGGGAATGATCCATCCCATGGAACTCCCACATAATTATCAAATCTTACTAAAACATGTGTGGGTGGTTCTAGGGGTAAAATTCTAGGGTTATACACAATTTGTTCTACAACTCCAAGAGCACCATTGACGAGTCCTGCATCAATCCATATGTTTGATGTAAGCATCACCCTAACTCCAACTATGATAAGTAACTCAAGTTCCAAGTCTTCCTCATTTGTTTCCATAAAGTAGTTGCTTTATCCTCTTGTAGCAACACTGACTGCAATGGGACAATATAGGTTTCTTAAACAATGATTATTATTATTTTGTACATCACCATTTGTTGCAAACAATTGTATTGCCTTATCAAATAACTCTTTTGTCTAAGTATCCAATGAAGTATATGTACGAGTCATAAGTAACTTCCGGTCCTCTATAGTTGGTATTGCATCCTTAACGTTTATCAAGAAACGACAAAAACATTTTTGCTCATTGCTTTGTCCATCTTATCGAAACATGGTATCAAGGGTCACCATTGTTGTGAATGAGTTCCATAATTCTTTTGCAAGACCTTCAAATGCATGTATAGGTTTATCCATAACATGTGGCAATTGTCCCAAATCATCGACCAATCTAACTGACCTCCCACTAAAAGGAATGCTAGCATTATTTGGGAAAGCCTGGTGAAGTCTCGAATCAATTTTTGTTAATAGATTTATTCCAATGAAACTCATTTCATCTATCAAGATATATTTCACATGCTTCATCTCTTCTTGTAAAGCAATTATACGTGATCCTTGTAGTCGTGTTCTCTTTGATTGGTGTTTAAGTGCATAATGAATTGTTGTTATAGATATGTTGAAAGTTGTAACCCTTGCAGGAGCTAAAAGAACTAATGGTCTCTTCTTAGGAAGAGATTCAGTTTCAAGGGCATTTTTAATAGCTCCAATCAAATATGACTTTTCCGTACTTGCAGTTCCTTGGATTATCATATGCAGTGGATTAACCCATGATCCATAATGGCCAAAGATAATATCAAATGTACTTCTTTTCTTAACCCCTTGAATTTCAATTGATTAAGACTTTGCATACTTAATAAAGTCAATATAAAATCAACATACACTAAAATCAATGCGCCTTAATCTAATTAATTGAAATCAATGTGCCATGTTAATCTAATTACATGAAAATAATTTTTTAAAATATTTTGCAATTTGTTATCCTTGTTCTAAGAAATTAGTTTTTTTTCTATCACTAAGACTCCTTATTTTAAGAAATTAAATTTTCATCATTAATGTAGAAACACAAGAAGCGATGCATGCACACTGAAATCAATGCATGTAGTTCATATAAATACCACAATATACAATTAACGTAAATTTAAAATTGGCATACACTGAAATTAATGCATCCTATAAATATAATTACAGTCAAATTAGTGCATCTACTTCAACATATATTAACCTACATGATATGTCACCCTAATTTAGTCAATCAAATCTCTACACGGGGATTAGAAATTGACATGTACACTGAAATCAATGCCTCTACTTAATATAATTACATGAAAACAACCTAAAATATTTTGCAATTTGCTATTTTGGTTCTAAGAAATTATTTTTTTTATCACCAAGACTCCTCTTATTTTAATAAATCAAATTTTCATTACTAATGTTAAATCACTAAAAATAATGCACGTACATTGAAATCAATACATGTAGTTCATATAAATACCACAATATACAATTCAAATAAATCCAAAATTGGCATACACTAAAATCAATGCATCTTGTCAATCTAATTACATTGAAATTAATACATCTACTTCAACCTCTATTAACCTACATGATATGTCACCCTATTTTAGTCAATTAAATCTCTACACAGGGATTACAAATTGACATGTACAATAAAATCAATGAATCTAGTTAATATAATTACGTGAAAATAACTAAAAATATTTTGCAATTTGCTATCCTAGTTCTAAGAAATTGATTTTTTTATAACTAAGGTTCCTCTTATTCTAAGAAATCATTTTTTCATCACTAATGTTGAAACACTAAAAACAATGGATGTACATCAAAATCAATGCATGTAGTTCATATAAATACTACACTATACAATTAAAATAAATCTAAAATCAACATACACTGAAATCAATGCATCACGTAAATCTAATTACACTAAAATTAATGTATCTACTTCAACCTATATTAACTTACTTGATATGTCACCATACTTTAATCAATCAAATCTCTACACAAGGAAAATAAATTGACATGTACACTGAAATCAATGCATTTAGTTAATATAATTACATGAAAACAATTTAAAATATTTTGTGATTTGCTATCCTTGTTGTAAGAAATTATTTTTTTATCACTTAGGCTCCTCTTATTCTAAGAAATTAAATTTTCATTACTAACACTTTAATCATATGCTTTTGTGTATGTGACTTGGAACTTAAAAAGTGCACCTTTGTATTTCACCAAGAAATTGTATTTGAAATTGGTGTTAACACTTAAAATTTGAAGTGCATGTATAACTTCAAAGAAGTATTGGTTATGCATTGAGTTGTAATATATCTATAAGCATTGGATGTGAATTGCGTCTGCATCTAATTCTGGATATTCTATATTAAATAATGTACTTTTTAGGTATATTACTCAAGCTAATAATGTGGATATGTTGCATCTTTTTTTACGTAAATTATATACTTTTTGTGTAGATAAGCTGCATTTTTCTGCAAAGTTTAAAAATGTAACGAAATTTAATTAATGTAAAATATATATATAAAAAGATTATAATAGTGTAAAAATAGTAAAATTAAAAAGAATTGAATTATATCGATATGTATTATATCAAAATACATTTTTTTTCTCACAATTGGAATCAGTGAAATAAATTTGTGATATTCCCATGGATCCATGTACCAATCCATTCAAACATGCCTAAAACCTCAGGAAAATCAGGTACATGTACCATGAGTAGATTAGGTTTCCCAAGGTAAAAAGGGATAGCCCGTGGATTTTCAATAAATAATGTGTTTTCAGGTTCTGAAGGTTGTGATGGAGAAACGATCATGCGAGTATCAAGAAGTAGCCATAGGCTTGACTGCTCAGTTCTTCAAGTTTATGACCAAATTGGATTTTGATCTCGTGTTCTAAGAATTGAGTGGCGTCACAAAGAAATTTTTGATTTATGAATTGGTGGAGGTTTTTTGGAGGCAACCATGTCCATAGAAAGAAGGTTTTGTATGTCTGTGGATTTGACATCGATCTTCTGATCGTTGTTATGGAGAGGAACAATGTTGTATTAGAAATAAAATCGGAATTGGTGGAGGCTTTGGAGGGAGTGATGGAGACGACGTCGAAGTGGGAATATTACAACACCTTCTTGGGCAGTGTGGGGTTCAACATGCATTGCATTCCCATTCGATCCCTCGCATAGTATGCCACGCTATTGCTTTGTAAATAATACATAGATGCAAAAGTTTGTGGCCAACCATGTTGAATTTTCACTATGCTAGGCTCAAGCATGAGGTTTATTTCATTTTAGCATTTACTTGAACCATAAACAAATGCAACTACACCTTTCACAAGTGTTGCAATAACCAAGATCACAAGAAGAAGTACCATGCACAAGAACACAAGAAATATCCTAGGAAACCCTTCTACGCAAGGGAAGAAAACCCAACAATCCTTTGCTATTATCTCAAGAGAAGATCCCCCACCCATAAAACCCTAATGCACACAAGAGGGTGCTCTACAACCTTGAAACTTGCACCCAAGAGAGGTGCGCACTTCAACCCTAAAATGTACTTGCTTAAATTTCCAAATGATAAGTGACAAGTATGTAAGTGTGTTTCCTCAATGGGGAAATCACCTCTATTTATACTAGACCAAACACAACAAAAGGTGTGTCTGTTGGCACAACAGCGTCGACCTCAATAACTCAGAAAATAATTGATTATTACAATAAACCTTAATTATCTTTCACATATGGTGGTGCTGACTTGTACCCTTTACATCACAATTAGGTTTACAAGTAAATCTTACACTTTGACAATATAGCAAGGGATCCACACGTCCACTAGTTCTCAGCCACTAGGGACACGTCCACCCATGCTCAGCCACATGGACGTCATACTCAACAGAATCATCTAGAGTACCACATCGTCTCAACTCTCACACATAGGAGAACGATACACCCATTACATGGGCACACCCAACCATTGGGGGACGACTCAACTCTCACACAGAGGAGAACGATGCCCCAACCACTGGTGGACGACTCAACTCTCACACAGAGTAGAACTATGCCCCATCACGTGGGTATGCCCAACATTGGGCTCCCTCTCAGGTTGACTCAATTCAGTCACATAGGAGAACGTATCCTGGAGGATGTCTCACGACGCTGCAATCATCAACACTCCCTCTCAGCTAGGGAGGCATTCTCCACTAGGCCAAGTTTCTCATCGAAGTACTCGAACTTCGTCCTGGCAAGCGGTTTGGTGAATATATCTGCAATCTGCTCATGTGTAGAAAGGTACTGCACATGTACTGCTTTCCTCTACACCATGTCTATGATATAATGATACTTTATCTCAATGTGTTTCAATTTGTCGTGAAACACAGAATTCTCAGAGAGCTTCACACAACTCTGGTTATCACAATGAATAATGGTAGAATCCATCACACGATCAAATAAATCTGTCATGAGCTTGCAAAACCACACTACTTCGCGGACTGCCACACTCAACGGTATATACACTGCTTTTGCAGTACTCAAATCCACAGAGCTCTGTTTCCTGCTGCACCAGGAAACCATGGCAGACCCCAAGGTAAAACAACAACCAGATGTCTATAGTTACGCTCAATCTTGTTTTTGGTCCTCTTGAGAAAGGTTAGAGGAAGAAAGCCTCATCTCTCATGTCTTCATCTCTCTGAGGTGGGTCTGGATCAATGTCAACAATGGAGGCATGTTGTCTTCCTTTCTTCCTAGTGGGACATTTTTTTGCAAAGTGTCCATACTTGTCACATATGAAGCACTAGATATTTGACTTGTCTTTTCTATGATCATAACATGAAGTTGATGAAGTCTTGTCATCTTTGAATGTTTGAATGGAGTTTATTTTATTTCTTCCTCCTTTCTTTGTATGAAAGGCAGGAGCATGATTGTCATCATGAGGGGATTCTTCTACTCCTCTAGCTATAAGTCTTTTTTCCTCCTAGGTTCATTCTGTCCATAGACGATCAAAAGTAGGTAGTTCTGCTCTACCACTGATACTTTGAAGAAATGGTTCCCAATGTCTTGGAAGAGCATTGAGAGTGGTCAAGACAAGTTCTTTGTCTGATATGATTTATCCAATGGCACCTAGCTGATCTCTGATCTTTGAAATCTTCATGAAGAAGATAACAACGTCAGCTTTTGTCATCTTGATATTTTGAAGCCGACCCTTCAATGTAAGAGCTCTGAGGGTGTTGTTACTCTCAAACATATTCTTCAATGCTTCATACATCTCACGAGCTGTCTTCAGGTTGGAAATACGAGGTAGGAGATGATCTCTCACTGAGTATATGATTATCTTCCTTGCCTTGACGCCATCTTCCTTCCATTATTCTTTCTCTTCATCGGTAGCTATCTTTGGTAAAGCCTTTTGTATTACACTCAATAGGTCATCATCTTCAAGGATGATCTGAAGTTGCTTGATCCATAAAGCCTATCTTCCACCAAGGTTATGTTCCTCATGGTTTGTAGATTCTTCCACAAACCCTTAGCAATTTGGCTAGGAAACCTAATGGCTAGGCTAGGTTAGCAATCTTAGGTTTCATTGGGATTATGACTGCCAACAATAAGTCTTGAAGGTCAGAAGAACACTAGTAAGCTGAAAAACTCCTTCAATGAGCTACAGAAATCCTAAAATCAAAATTTCTGCTGAAAATTGTGAAACCCTAGAAACCATATGGCCAAAAATCCAAAATTCTCGGAAATGCAATCTGAAAGTTATTGGAGGCACACTGGAGGAGGATGTACACTCCTATGCAATTTTTATCCCCAACGATCAAGTATAAAGTGTTGGAACACTAAAAAAGAGAGGGTCGTACCTTTTTCTGGAAACCCTGGGAGGGTCGTACGGTTCTGCAGAAGGGAGAGGACGACTTGCTTGAATGCTTGTGCAATGGATTCTTCAATATCTATGCTCTGATTCCATATTGAATTTTCACTATGCTAGGCTCAAGCATGAGGTTTATTTCATTTTAGCATTTACTTGAACCATAAACAAATGCAGCTACACCTTTCACAAGTGTTGCGATAACCAAGATCACAAGATGAAGTACCATGCACAAGAACACAAGAAATATCCTGGGAAACCCTTCAACTCAAGGGAAGAAAACCCAACAATCCTTTTCTATATTCTCAAGAGAAGATCCCCCAACCATAAAACCCTAATGCACACAAGAGGGTGCTCTACAACCTTTAAACTTGCGCCCAAGAGAGGTGTGCACTTCAGCCCTAAAATGTACTTGCTGAAATTTCCAAATGAAAAATGACAAGTATGTGCGTCTGTTTCCTCAATGGGGAAATCAACTCTATTTATACTAGACCAGACACAACAAAAGGTGTGTCTGTTAGCACAACAAGACCGACCTCAATAACTCAAAAAACAATTAATTATTACAATAAACCTTAATTATCTTTCACATATGGTGGGGTCGACTTGTACCCTTTACATCAAAATTAGGGTTACAAGTAAATCTTACACTTAGACAATATAACAAGTGATCCATACGCCCACTAGTGCTCAACCACTAGGGACACGCCCACCTGTGCTCAGCCACAGGGACATCATACTCAACAAAATCATCTGGAGTACCACATCGTCTCAACTCTCACACATAGGAGAATGATACACCCATCACATGGGAACACCCAATCACTGGGGGACGACTCAACTCTCAGACAAAGGAGAACGATTCCCCATCACATGGGTATTCCCAACACTGGGCTCCCTCTCAGGTCGACTCAACTCTGTCACATAGGAGAACATATCCTGGAGGATGCCTCACGATGCTGCAATCATCAACAAACCCAGATTGTGTGATACATATATAGATATATATGTGTGTGTAATGTGTAATGGAGCCGACTTACATGTGATTGTTTAAAGTGTAATTGAGTCGAATTGTATTTGTTTTTAATTTTTTTAATGTAACATTACATAATTTAGTGTAACGAGACAACATATCCTCCATATTTGGCTGTAGAGCGCCTCTCGGTGCAACAATCTGAGTATTGTATTTAACCACTATGAATCTGTAACCCCTTTGATGTCATGGAGAGCTTGACTGTATAATTGCTTAACAAATTTCTATAACACTTACCTAGATGGATGCACTTTTTTCCATGGCATGCTAAAGAGCTCGTTGTTGCTTGCCCACTGCATTTTGATCTCATAGTGGCTTGGACCAAATAGTTTGTTTTGGATGTTTTCTATGGGAAGTGTCTCTTTTCTGAGAAGCTTGGCCTTGAGCTTGACAAATTGTGTGTGTATTCTTTAAGCATTTATGTGTGCCATTCTTCAATGTGTTTTTTGAAGTCATGATATTTTAAGCTATCTATTCTATGTCGGGGTCGACTTGTACCCTTTACATCAAAATTAGGGTTACAAGTAAATCTTACACTTAGACAATATAACAAGTGATCCACACGTCCACTAGTGCTCAGCCACTAGGGACACATCCACCTGTGCTCAGCCACAGGGACATCATACTCAACAAAATCATCTGGAGTACCACATCGTCTCAACTCTCACACATAGGAGAATGATACACCCATCACATGGGAACACCCAATCACTGGGGGACGACTCAACTCTCAGATAGAGGAGAACGATTCCCCATCATATGGGTATTCCCAACACTGGGCTCCCTCTCAGGTCGACTCAACTCAGTCACATAGGAGAACATATCCTGGAGGATGTCTCACAATGCTGCAATCATCAACAAACCCAGATTGTGTGATACATATATAGATATATATGTGTGTGTAATGTGTAATGGAGCCGACTTACATGTGATTGTTCAAAGTGTAATTGAGTTGACTTGTATTTGTTTTTAATTTTTTTAATGTAACATTACATAATTTAGTGTAATGAGACAACATATCCTCCATATTTGGCTGTAGAGCGCCTCTCGGTGCAACAATCTGTGTATTGCATTTAACCACTATGAATTTGTAATCCCTTTGATGTCATGGAGAGCTTGACTGTATAATTGCTTAATAAATTTCTATAACACTTACCTAAATGGATGAACTTTTTTCCATGGCATGCTAAAGAGCTCGTTGTTGCTTGCCCACTGCATTTTGATCTCATAGTGGCTTGGACCAAATAGTTTGTTTTGGATGTTTTCTATGGGAAGTGTCTCTTTTCTGAGAAGCTTGGCCTTGAGCTTGACAAATTGTGTGTGTATTCTTTAAGCATTTGTATGTGCCATTCTTCAATGTGTTTTTTGAAGTCATGATATTTTAAGCTATCTATTCTATGTCTTTAATTTCCATTTTGTTGGGCATGAGTTATCTATGTGAGTGTGAATAATTGAGTTGTAAATCAAATCTTCAATACTACAGTTTTCTTCAACACTTTACTCCACAAGGACATGACCCACTCTGAAGGAGTTACGGTGGGACTTATTAATTAGTTTATATTGTTGTGTGTGTGTTTAGATTATTACTTTAGCACTATAATATACTTTCATTAGTTAGTTGTTGGTTCATTTCTATTGTTAATTATTTATAAAAAATCTTGTATTTTCATTACAACCCCTCTTTTCATAATAAATTTACTTTCCCTTTCAATTATGCAATTGTGATTTTATTTTTAGAAAGTGTGAATTTGTTACTTAGAAACTAGTTTGAATTAATGTTTTAATCTAGAACAACATATTAGAAATCAATTGGTAACAATTTTTAAAGACTTGCACAAATAGTGCACAACATCTCATAAGCGTAAAATCCTCTAGTCGATAATTAAATGTTCATGTAATTTGAATACCTTGTTGGTATTAATAAGGTATTTATAAAACTTGTCATTTTTGGCGCCGTTGTTGCGGAGATGCCAAAGGCTTGCAAACATTTTTCCATGTTGATTTAGGACAACACATGGTATGGGGATTAGCATAAGGGAATATCAACTAGTCCTTCCATGTGATCTCATGTGTGGTGTTTTGCATTTAGGATTCTAACATATAGATGCATGAAACATAATAGAAATCAAAGAGGTCATTTTCATCGTGCAGTAAGAGCCACCCAAGCTACTAAACACATTGTAGGAAAATCAATCAAAGGAGAAGGTTCGAGGATAAAATCCAACTCTCAACCAAATCCCATGGTTGATTCTATAACGACAATCGCTTCTACAATAGAAGAAAAACTTATTTCTCCCACTATAGAACCAACACATACAGAGGAATCAATCAGTGGGAAACCAAATCTTGAATTTCAAGAGAGTCCAGTCAACTACCCATAAATCTCTGAAAATTTTGTTTTCTCTGAAGAATCAGTAGCACTGGATAAACCACAAGTTATTCTTTCCAACATGGAAGATGAAGAAGGAACTTGCTCCACCAAGGAGGAGATTGTAACTTTTGAGTTCCTAATCAAAGATCCATGAGGTATAGCCACGATATAACACAAATGAAGAACATTCATCCTTCAAGTTTACCAAATTTTAATGATCTAGCGAGTGAAGATCCAAATACCTTTATTTTTGAATTTTATGTCCTTTCTAGAAGTTGCAATTACACTACAAATTCTAAGCAGTTGAAGCTATTCCCTACTACATTGAAGAATGTAACACTTCGTAGGTTCATGGGACTCACTAGAAATAGTATATGAACATGGGATGAAATGAAGCAATCATTCCCGAAGAAATATCAAGACCATTGCAAGACTAGATATTTGAGAGAATAAATCTTTAGGATGACCTAGAAAAAAAATAAGAGTTTGGAGGATTATGTGGAACATTTTCAATACAATTTGCAGAGGTCAAAACATAGTAAGTTGGATAAAGAAACCTTACAAATCATTTTATTAAGAGGAATTAGAGATGAATATATTGACCTCTTAAATTTGATGGGAGCCATAGATGTTTATCAGTTAACCTATGAAGAAATTTGTGAACTATGCAAACATTATTCAAGGGGAAACTCAAAGCATGGAAAGGGTCAAAGAGATATATTTTCCGGACTTACAAAATTATCCAGAGGGATCACTTGAGCTGAGATTGGAAACATGTTAGAGGATTTCAAAATTGATATCCTTAGCTCCATAAGCTCACAATTGGACACATTTCAAAATAATAAGAAGTGGGATGAAGCAGAGTTGTCACTCTCAATATTTTGTTCCAAATGTAGAAAGAAGAATCCCCTGAGGGATTGTCTAATTAACAATGTTAAAATTTGTGAATAAAATCATGCTACCAAATGTTTTCATTGTTTTCCAAGACTGAAAGTTGTTTATCAAGGATCCAATGAGGAGATCGAGCAAATATGTTTTATTTCCCATAAACTTCCTCGACAACTTCGTCCACTAGGTATGGTTCAAGATCCTTCTTAGTTTTATAATGCATTTTTCTCTAATCAACAAAATTCACAATATTCCCCTCAAAGTTGGTATCCTCCCATGCCTTGGTAGCAATGGACATATCAAACCCATCCTTGAAATCAAGGTTGGAGAGGTCCTTCCTTTGGAACACAACCACAAAAATTAACTCCACAATTTCCACAACAAACACAATTCTTCAAACCACAATTTCAAATTCCCCAACAACAACAATTACAACTGCCTGTAAGTAACCCTTCGCCAAGACCACAACTTCCTACTCAACCACTGCTAATCTAAACCATAAATTATCTTAGCTTGCTTACAATGTTGAGTTTCCAAGTTACCCTACATACTTTATCTCCCATGTAGATTACCAATATATTCAATTACGATAAGGGAGAATCCTTAATAGTAAAACTTCTACAATTATTTTAGAATATGATGAGGAGAAAGTTCAAAATCTTGTAGAAAAAATTTATGTAGCAAATCATTTTGTTGATCATGCTCCCATAGCACCACAAACTACTTCTCTTGGAAATTCATAACAACCATACTCAACATGGAGTGCACAACTTGCTCCCTATTAGGAGAGGCTAAGCTTAGACATACCCCTCACTCAGCCTGAGTTTGACTTCCTAGGATAACTAAGGAATGTGTGTGTAAAGATTCCATTATTCAAACGTTCAAATATGTACTCATAAATGCCAAAGCTATTAGAGAACCATGATTAAGGAAACATGGTAGGGAAAATAAAGATCCTCAAATTGTTCATGTCATTAGCGAGTTAGTAGATTTGATGTTTGGAAAAGTATTCACAACCAATTACATAGATCCAAGACGCCCTACAATTTATGTCCACATTAAAAATATCCCCATCTCAAACACTATGATTGGCTTAGGGGTTGTTATCAACGTTATGACTAAGGAAAATTTGGAGAAACTTAGACTATGAAACTTATGCCAAACTCCCAGAGTTCTCTAATTATCTAAACAATATACTATTAAGCCTGAAGGTATCCTAGAGGATGTGGTGATTTTTGTGGATTCCTAGGAATATCCAATAGATTTCATGGTTCTACAACCTAAATCTATTCTTAGTGGTTATTCACTAATTTTAGGAAGGTTGTGGTTGGTCACTACAGATGCATATATTGGCTACAAATCTAGAGATATGACCATTTCCCATGGGGGTTCCACTAATAAACTTACCTTGTATCCTCTTTCCAATTCTAGCACAGATCAACAAATGCCTATATAGGTAGGGAATGGGGACAATGATGATGAGAGTGTTCAAAAACTACTTACACTTGACATAACTCTCTCTTTTAAGTATAAGTGTGAGAATGACATAATTTGCGATATTATATCTGATCCTTATTTATCCTGCAACCATATCTTGTACATGTTGCAAGAAGGTAGTTCATTCTCTAGTATATCACTACAACTCAAGTCTGCCAGTAGAAATTAACACAGGAAGAACACTCAACATCAATCATAGGCTAGAAGTTTCACAGAAAAAACAGTTAATTGAGTTACTACAAAAGCATACAGGTGAATTTACATGAGAATATACTAATACGAAGGGGATCCATCTCGATCTTTGTAGTCACCACATATATATCAGATATGGTTCTTGGCTTATTTCACAAACCCAACATCGAATGAACCCCGCATTGTGCAAGATAGTAAAAGATGAGTTGCAAAAATTGTTGAATGTAAATTTCATCTATCCCATCTTTGATAACCAATGGTTTTCACCCATTGTAATCATTTATAAGAAAAATGGGAAGTGGTGGATTTGCGTTAACTATAGAGAATTGAACAAAGCTACTTCAAAAGACCATTTTCCTTTCCCTTTTATCGATCAAGTCCTTGATACATTGGAAATAAATAAATTCTCCTTTTTCTTCGATGGGTTTAGAGGATACAATCAAATTTAGCTTTCTCTAGAGGACCAAGATAAAAACACTTTTACCTACCCATGGGGAACCTTTTCCCATTGAATATTTCTCTTTCTTCTTTGTAATGCACCTGCTACCTTTCAGTGGGTTGTTCTCGGTATGTTTTCAAATTTGATTAATGATTATGTAGAAATATATATGTATGATTTTATAGTATATGGTAACACATTTGACAAAAAAATGGTTTATCTAGAGAAAGTGCTCAAACGATGTAAATAAAAAATTATTTCTCTCAGTGATGAGAAATGACATATGATATTGACTGACAGGATTGTTCTTGGTCACCATATCTCTCCTACTAGTATCAAGGTGGATTTGGAAAAAAATGAGGTAGTATGCAATCTTTTTGTTCTGAAAACACAAAAGGGTGTTCGTAGATTTTTACGGCGCGTTGGTTATTATTGTTGCTTTATTGAAAATTTCCTAAAATTGCATCCCCTATGTTTTCATTACTTTCTAAAGATGTATAATTTTCTTGGACTAATCATTGCCAATTTTCTTTTAAATCTCTAAAATAAAAATTATCAATAGCACCAGTCTTGAGAGGAATAAATTGGTCCTTACCCTTTCACATCTCCAAGGATGCTTCAGACACATCCATTGGAAAAGTACTTGGAAAAAGAGAAGAACAAAGGCCCTATTATCCCCAAATCCTAGGGATAACTAAGGAGATGATGTCTCGAGGCCCTCAGGTTGCAGACATGGAGTACTGAGAGAAAACTTGTCTAAGTAGTGTCCACTTGCATAGACAGAGACCCACCTCACCAACACAACTCCAAGATCATCATGACGGTATCCACCACATCAGCTGGCCTCCGGAAGACATCGGGTCTTGCTCCATGAGGTACAAGCCAGTTATTATGGTGAGTTTCATTTCAATATTTTGGGCATTTGAGTTTGTTGCATCTATTACTGATTTTGATTATGTGATGTTTGCTTGGACATTATGCTCTTTGTGCGGTTTCACTTTGGTGGTTAACATTGCACCCTAGTAAGTGGGTCACCCTTAGGGATAGGTATGCTATTGGGAGGTTCTTTTGACGAGTCATCGTGCCACTCCCACTCATACTTGTCACTTTCCACACTTCATCCCCTCATCTCCTCACCTTTTGGGATTTTTCAGTGTACTGACCCGAGAAGGGGTTTCCCCTCATTTCATGGGAAGAAGGGGTTGAAGGCCTAGAGCCTGATAGCTGGAAAAAGATAAAATCCAATCATTAACCTTCTAGATGCTCGCCGATGGATCTCGAGGGCAGTGAAACGTCTCTCATTAAAAAATGATGGGACTCATAAAATAATAACTAATAACAAAATTCCAACCAGGGAGGAGCATGTGCGAGCACTATTTTTATTGCTTAGGTAGAATCCCCACACATGTTTTCAACTTGGGGAAGCATGATGTGACCATGATAGAGTTAAGGTGGGAACAATTTTTCATGCTTAGGTAGAAGCCACACCTTGTCTTCAACTTGGAAACATCTTAAAAGAATAAAAGGAAATAAATGGGATTGGAAAAAGGTTGCATTGAAAACGAAGGTGCAACACACCCTCTACAAAGGCACCCATAAATGAGACACTACAACCCCATGTATGTCATGAAACCCATGCCAAAAATCTCTCCTCGCATCCATGACACCTCATCCACATGACTTATAAGGAGTTCCCCTTAGGAAACACTCCTAAACTTGAGGTACGATTCACCCAATAGGTCGTTTTTTCAACCCTCCCATACCTAAACTTGGAAAATTGCATAGGGTCTTTGAGCATTGGTTTATTTTAATGAGGTGGTTTGGATGTACATGCTTAGATGGATATTTTATTGATTTGATTTACTCATCATTATGCATTTGACTTGAGATCCTTTAAGGGTGTATCCATTTGTCTTTGTAGGACCTAGTTGGTTGACAATTTTGGAAGAATAAGCCTAGTTTGGGCTCCCATGGGGCTTGAAGCCCACATGTTGGATGCCAAGAACCCACATGTAGGATGATGAAGACATGCCTTTGGAGGCATATAAGACATAATGGAGGACCTAAAATATCCCCTACCAACCAAATGACTTGCCTAAGGAGGCCAAAACGTCACTCTTGAGGGATTGATGTCACATTAGGGATAGGGTTTTGGTGGTGGTTGAGGACACTTGGAACGTTGGAAGGAGAAAATCCTTGGATCATGGAGGATAAGGTTGGATTGAAGACACTTGGATTTTGGAGGCCTAGCGCACTCATCTCCTACTCCAACGACTTGCAAAAGTGCAAAACGTCGCCCTAGAAGGGTGGCGTCTTACTTTAGGGTTTACTTTATGTGCAAATTATGAATTAAAAAAGTATTATTTTGTGTAAAGGGGAAAGATAAGGGATGTTGAACCCTTATCTTGTGATTTACCCTAAATTTTGTGGACAAAATATTTTTATAACATTTTGTATAAATAGAGATCATTTGTATCTCATTTGAATCATAGCTCTCCCATTGTGAGAAGACTAGTTGGCTGAAATTTGCGCCCTCTTGGGAATTTTTGGCATATCTCTCTTGAGCAAAGGATATTTGGTATTATCTCTTGGTGATTGGATGAGGATAAGTGGTGCTGTTAAGGTCCTAACCCGCACATAGGTAGATCAATGTATTCGGATGTAATAAAGTTCAATATTAATAAGACCTTTCAATAAAATAGAATAAGGCGGATATAAGAAGACCTAATAGAAGCTTCCGCTTCTAGAAGGATCTTCCTCTAGATGCTTCTCTTAATAGACATATTTAGTATAAATAAGGGGTGAGGGTATGAGAACCCTAGCTTGGATATTATTGTAATAGAGCATTGCTCGACTGGAGGTTGCCCCCTCGAAGAGGCCTGTGAACATTGCTTTCTAATTCAAAGTGCTTTTTCTATTGCTATTTCGTATATCATTTCTGTGTATTGTGAAGATTATGCTGGATATTTTACTGTTATTCTGCCATTTCTAGCATTTTATTTCTGTTCTGCATATTTTATATATCTAGTATCTTGCAAGTGGTATCAGAGCACTTTCCTTGGCAGAAATTGTGGGTATTTTTTTTAAGGGTAGAGACGTATTCCGATGTCTTTAAGCCACAAAGATCTGTCATTACGCGCATAAACCCGCAGTTGAGGGATTCATACACACAGGAAATACAAGTGGTTCTTATGCGCACATCTGTTGGCCACCCTTGTAACCCCGGTTGGTACCCCTTCGAGTGGTAGCGCATCAGACAACACCTGTGTACTGATCGGCCTAGATTTCCTGAAGCCCTCTTTAGATAAACCTATCAGCCGCCGGACTGCTATAGTGTCACCGAGAACAACACTCGGGAAGATACTCTCTAGTACCTGGGTAGTCGGGTAGTACGACTAAGGGTACAATCTATCCTCCTTAGTTAGTGCCCTGAGATATTGGGCCGAGTACTACTGTTGGACCCTGCACGTATATCAGAGAGCTATAGCACAGGGAAAACCCTTGTCTGTAGAACCCTTGAATACCTAACCCTTGGGAAACATAAACAACAACATAAACAAATTAAACCAAGGAGATCTATTGATGC
>ML786512.1:133405-149823 GCA_009831015.1 Picea engelmannii | reverse complement strand
AAAATGGGTGACTAAGCTCTTTGGATATGATTATGAGATCATTTACAAGAAGGGCAAAGACAATGTCGTGGCGGATGCACTGTCCCGGAAATATGAAGACGAAGGATCCCTTTTTTCTCTTTCCTTCATTGTACCCGATTGGCTCCAAGCTGTGCGCCAAGAATGGCTTCAAGATCCCAAAAGTTCGCATCTGATCCAACAACTGCAGAACAAGGCTCCGACTCCCCTAGGGTACTCCTGGCTCCAGGATGAGCTTCGATACAAAGGTCGCTTATATTTAAGTAAACAATCCAAGCTCAAATCCACGGTGCTTTCTGAGCTTCATGCTACACCCACAGCGAGGCACTCAGGGTTCACCAAAACATATGACTGAGTCAAACATCCTTTTTTCTGGGAGGGTATGAAACAGGACATCTGTAAGTTTGTTGCTGAATGTGAGGTGTGTCAACGCAACAAGGGAGAAACAGTCAAATCTCCAGGCACCCTCCAACCGCTTTCGATTCCCCCTGCTATTTGGAAGGATATCTCTATGGACTTTATTACAAGCTTACCCAAATCGAGGAATAAATCAGTCATAATGGTGGTGGTGGATCGCCTTTCCAAGTATGCTCATTTTTTTGCTCTTCCCCACCCATTAAATGCATCCACAGTGGCTCAAATTTTCATGGACCAGGTCTTCAAGCTGCATGGCATGCCGCACTCTATTGTTTCCGATCGAGACCCAACTTTCACAAGCAATTTTTGGCAATAATTGTTTAAGCTACAAGGCACACAATTGCATCTCAGCTCAGCTTATCATCCCCAAACGGATGGTCAAACGAAAGTTGTCAACAAGTGTTTGGAAACATATCTGAGGTGCTTTGCCTCTGAAAAAAAACACCAGTGGACTCAATGGTTACCCCTCGCCGAATGGTGGTACAACACTACATACCATATAGCCACTCGCATGACTCCTTTTGAAGCAGTATATGGACAGAATCCACCTTCAGTTCTCTCATACTTACTGGGTACCTCGAAGGTCCAGGCGGTTGACCAAACACTTACAATCTGAGAGGATATCCTTTGTACCCTTAAAGAGAACTTGGTCATGGCACAAAATAGAATGAAGCAACAAGCAGATCAAGGTCGCTCCGAACGTCAATTTGCAGAAGGGGATCAGGTGTTTCTGAGACTGCAACCATATAAGAAAACTTCCCTCAAGGCCGAGCATTGTCAGAAGCTAGCACCCAAATTCTATGGTCCTTACACAGTTCTCAAGCCTGTGGGACAAGTCGCATATCAGCTAGCTCTGCCCAATCAGTCAAAGCTACATCCTATTTTTCATGCTTCATGCTTGAAGAAGGTGATTGGAACCAGGTGCCAAATTCAAACCAACCTTCCAAAGTTAGCTGAAGAAGGATCCATTTGGCTACAGCCAGAAGCAGTTTTAGACCAGCGTGAGCGTCGCCTGCGTCAGAGAACCATCAAGGAAGTGCTAGTACAGTGGAAAGATATGACTCCAGCAGATGCCACTTGGGAACCGGCTACCATTCTGCAGCAGTTTCCACATCTCAAGCCTTGAGGACAAGGCTGTTTTTAAGGGGGAAGACATGTTAAGGTCCTAACTTGCACATAGGTAGATCAATGTATTTGGATGTAATAAAGGTCAATATTAATAAGGCCTTTCAATAAAATAAAATAAGGCGGATGTAAGAAGACCTAATAGAAGCTTCCACTTCTAGAAGGATCTTCCTCTAGATGCTTCTCTTAATAGACATATTTAGTATAAATAAAGGGCGAGGGTATGAGAACCCTAGCTTGGAGATTATTGTAATAGAGCGCTGCTCGACTAGAGGTTGCCCCCTCAAAGAGGCCTGTGAACATTGCTTTCTGAATCAAAGTGCTTTTTCTATTGCTATTTCGTATATCATTTATGTGTATTGTGAAGATTATGCTGGATATTTTACTGTTATTCTGCCATTTCTAGCATTTTATTTCTATTCTGCATATTTTATATATCTGGTATCTTGCAGGTGCACACCTCTTAAAGGATTCTTTACTTTCTCTTGAATGGTAAATGATTGGTGAACTAGGGTTTGATCTCTCTCTCTCTCTCTCTCTCTCTCTTGGAATTGGTAAGGAACAATCTGCATTTGTTAGTTATTTCTTGTTTGTTCTTGGTTATTGTTGGTTGAAACCCTAGAAGGAGTATGTTTCATACACCCTATACTAATATTCATCTCATTTGCTAAGTTTATAAGTCATTCTTGGACACGGGTTTTTAGGAGAAGTACAAGAGTGTATACCCTCTTAGATTTACCCTCGTTTGATTGGCATACCCTAGAGAGGATTTACACCCCTAAGGAGTAAGATGATTTACACCCATAGGGAGTAAGAGGATTTACACCCCTAGGGATATTGTTGATCTAACTTGTGTTTTAAAGACTCCATTCACCCTATTATTAAGGCACTAATCTGATTTTTTGCATTGGAGAAATAAAATGTTTGCATTGATAAACATGTTTTAGTGAGATATCAACTTGCTTAAGTTGGAATTTTTTGTGGATGCCTTGAGGTTGCTAAAACCTCTAGGGAGTCCTAGTTCTCTTGGTCTTCTTGGATCTGTTATAAATTTTAATCTACATCCATTAGGGCTGCAAAAACCCTAATATAAACCTTTTAATAACTCACAAACCAACCGTCAAAAGTTGCTAAAAGTTTGCCCCTATCCTCTACTAGTCTTAACGCACTTTTTGGGTGGATTGTTGGAGAGTTTTGGTGGTTGATTTATTTTTTGTAACAAATTTTTTGCTACAGCCATAATGATGCAATTATATCTCCTTAATAGTAGTTTTTGACAACCTTATCTTGTTGCTAAAGTTTCATGCATAAATACTTGAGTTAAACTAGTCATTGGTACCTTGTCTCTTGCATATTTAACTAGAATTTTAGCAACTTTATTTGCAGCTCTTATTATCTTTTGTTGCTGATATATATAATTGTTTATTGCTACAAATAGGTACAACAAGATTAACTTGATTTTCCAACACATTATTGGGATTATATCTTTGTTTTCATTGTATCTCAGGTAGGTACAATCACTTCTTGGCAGGTCCTCTATAATGTGGCACATCTTCTACCATATATGAGACTATTTTCTAGCCCTTTTTACCTTCCATAATTGACATACAGGGGGATACTTCATCATCTCTTTATCTTCCATCACATTTCCCTCGGGGTCGGGATTCCCCCCTTGAGGTGATTACTTCATCTCTAAAGTGAAAGGAATACTTATATAAGGTGACAATGCGTAGGTGTTCTTTTAGTTGTTGCCTTCTTGTGGTTTGGGTCAGGATTTTACCAACCTACAATTTATGTGATAACATTTTGGTGTCGTTGCCAGGGAGGATTTTGAATCCTCTTCCGAACCCTAACGACACTTTGGAAAGCTATCCCAAAGCCTTTTCCCTAGCTTTCTTGATGACTCCACCTGAAGGGCGTTCCCTTTCCACCTTTGATTATCTATTCTTGGATCTCATATGGCGACTCCACCTTCCGAGAATCTTTCTTCCCTTAATCCTTTTCCCCCATGGAGATTCAAACCTTCTAAGGTTTACCAAAGAATGCCTCCTCTCAAGTCTCTCGTTGTCAAAACCATTTTTCACGATACCCTTCCCCTTGCTCCAATGACTCACCCTTGGGTAAAATACCTTTATAAACCCCTAAACATGGCTACCATCTATGGATACCTCAACACAATGCCGAAAGAGTCTCACAAATGGTTTATGAAGTTTCTAGGAAATAATGTCGCCACTGCAGACGATCATGTTTACGCCATAGGATGAGACATGGAAAATGCAGAAGTGGAACATGAGGATGTAGCAATGAGGCTACTAGCCTCATATTTGATCGAAGATGCTCATAGATGGTTCAGAGGGCTACTTGAAAATCATATAACATCTTATGAGTATTTTTCCAAGTTATTCAAGAACAAATGGACAACAAAGAGAGACAATGGGATGCTTGTAGCCCATTTCAATCAGATAAAGAAAAAGGAGAATGAAACAACATGTGAATTTGACACCAGGTTCGACAAATTATACATTCAAATCTCGACAAACTGGTGTCCTATGGCTGCAACTTTTTGTCTCCTCTATATGAATGCATTTGATGGGAAACTCCACTTTATTCTAAAGGAAAAGAAGCCCACCACTTTGGCACAAGCCAAAGAGTAAAATGCATAGATTGAAGAAAATATCCTTGACTCAAAGGTTGATCCTTTTCAATATCCTCCTGTCAAGGAAGAAGTAAATACTAAGGCTTCCAGTAGCAGTGCTCCTGATCCAATTTCCCTCTTGACTCAGAAGATAGATCAGATGAGTACTTAGTTTTTCCAAGCGCGAAATCAAATTATGGGTAGATTAACCATTGTGGAAAGAAACAAATTTTCCCCCAGACCTTAGTTTTCCAGACAATGGATAGATTCCACAGGTTGGAAAACGAGGCCTCAACAAGAGGAAAATTCCCCTAATACTTTGAAAATAGTTGGAATGGTTGATACAGAACAAACACCGTGGTGTTCTTCGTGCCAAGAGCCTCACCGAGAGGATGAGTGTCCTCGACGAGACGAATATTCTTCCGATAGTATGAATTTCATGGACATGATTTGTAACTTCCAAGAAGAAGAGGTCACACAAGAACAGATCGATGAAGCCAGAAGACAGGGAGAAAGAGAGAGGAGACTCTAGGCTTTAAATCAATTGACAAGCGATCAAAGGAATGAACTAAGGAAGAGGGAATATTTGACATACACTAGAATAAATAAATCCTCAACCCCATCATCACAACCTATTACTAGTCCTCCATCTATAGAGAAGGTGGTCCCACCACTTCCACCTCCAGTACATGAGTTGATTCCAAAGCCAACTCCAATATATGAGATTCAGTTGAACATAGATGTTTCAACCATGTTTGGAAAATTGAATATGAAGGTTCCTGTGACAAAAATGTGAAAAATCTATTTTGTAAGAAGGGAAGTTTTGAAGTTATTGCAGATATCGACTGAGAAGGAGGATCCTCCAATTATTTTGAACACCATGTATCTCGACCAGGAAAAGGACAATAGTCCTCCTTTCTATCCTTCATTGGGCATGAATGACCTCCGCCTGAACAAATGTATGATGAATTCCATGTCCTCCACAAATGTGATGCCATTGAAGGTAATGGAACACCTTAGTTTGAAGACGATCCAACCCTATGGAAACGTGTGTGGCATTAATTTTAAAATGGTCAAGGTTTATGGATTATGTGAGAACGTTGAGGTATTCTTGATTTATTTTCTGCATATTATCCTCATGAATATAGTAGTAATTTATGTCTCAGACGCTTGGGGAATACTATTATCGAGGAGTTGGTTTGTTTCCCTTGGAAGTTTCCTTAGTATGGATCTCACCCACTCACACATTCGAGAGCGAGTTGACAAGCATGTGATGGATCCCAACAATCCTGATTATAAAAGTGAGGATGCGTTTGATGAGGTTCCAGATACCATTGAGTATGATCCACGAGACTTACCCTTCATGCAGGAGGACTGCATAGATACGTTGCTGCCTAGGACAAATGAGTACAAAGAAAATCTTACAAAGTTCCAAGGGAAAGAGCTACGGTCCATCCAAACATTGAAGAAAGAAGATAATAAGGACAAAGAACGTGAAAAAGCCATAAAAAATGAGGTTAACACATGACCTCCTTCCTATCCTTATATTGAGAATATACCTTACATCAACTACAATGAAGGAAGTCTTGTGTTCATGTGGGACAAGAAGAAGGGAAAGCCTAAATATGACCAGAAGTATGACAACTCTTGGCTTGGCCCTTATCATCAAGAAGAACTCCGATAAAGAAAAGTACTATTTGATAGCTTTGGATGTGAGAAAGATGCCACTACTAGTGGATGGCTCTCTTCTTTAGCCCTACGTTCAAATCACTTGAATTCTTCATGGACCGAACCCCAGGTAAGTAGGTAGGTCATATTGCTTTCCTTGCATTTGCATATTGATTACTCATGATAGTTTAGATGCATTTCATATTTCATTTTTCTCTACTTACATATTGATTTCATGTTTAGCTTAGAAATTTTTGAAAAAATTGTATTTTCTAGATTATATTTCATTTTTTATTTTGATATATATGAACAAAGGGTGATAGAACCACCCTATATTTTACAGTGTTATGTTTCAGTGTAGGCATAGGTCCACTAGGAGATGTTGTGGTTCTCATTCACTCTACGACAAGCACATGTCCCCAAGTAGGAGCCAGATGTTATCCCCAACTCCTAGGGGTAACTAAGGAGATGATGTCTCGAGGCCCTCAGGTTGTAGACATGGAGTACCGAGAGAAAACTTGACCAACAGTGTCCACTTTCATAGGCAGAGACCTACCTCACCACCACAACTCCAACATCATCATGACGGTATCCACCACATCAGCTGGCCTCCGAAAGACATTGGGTCTTTCTCCATGAGGTACAAGCTAGGTATTATGGTGAGTGTCATTTCAATATTTGAGGCATTTGAGTTTGTTTCATCTATTACTTATTTTGAGTATGTGGCGTTTTCTTGGACATTATGCTCTTTTCCATGTTTCACTTTGGTGGTTGACATTGCACCCTAGTAAGTGGGTGACCCTTAGGGATAGGTTTGCTACTGGGAGGTTATTTTGACGAGTCATCATGACACTCCTGACCATACTTGTCACTTTCCACACTTTCTCCCCTCGTCCCGTCACCTTTTGGGACTTTTGGGTGTACTGACCCAAGAAGGGGTTGTCCCTCATTTCATGGGAAGAAGGGGTTGAAGGCCCAAAGGCTGGTAGCTGGAAAAAGATAAAATCCAATCATTAACCTTCTATATACTCTCCCAAGGATCCCAAGGGTAGTGAAATCTCTCTCATAAAAAACTAATGGGACCTGTAAAATAATAACTAATAACAAAATGCTAACCAGGGAGGAGCATGTGTAGGCACTATTTTTATTGCTTAGGTAGAAGCCCCACACATTTTTTCAACTTGGGGAAGCATGCAAAATGTTTCATGCTTAGGTATAAGCCCTACCTTGGATTCAACATGGAAACTTCTTAAAATAATAAAAGGCAATAAATGGGCTTGGAAAAAGGTTGCATTGAAAATGAAGGTGCAACACACCCTCTATAAAGGCACCCATAAATGATACACTACATCCCCTTGTATGTCATGAAAACCATGCCCAAAAGTTTTCCCCCATACATGACACCTCATCCACATGACTTATAAGGAGGTCCCCTCAGGAAACACCCCTAAACTTTAGGTACGATTCACCCAATAGGTCATTTTTTCAACCCTCCTATACCTAAAATTAGCAAATTGCATAGGGTCTTTGAGCATTGGTTTATTTTAATGAGGTGGTTTGGATGTACATGATTAGATGACTCTTTTATTTATTTGATTTAATCATCATGATTCATTTTTCTTGATATCCTTAGAGGTCGTATTCATTTGTGTTTGCAAGACCTGGCTGGTGGACAATTTTGGAAGAACAAGCCTAGCTTGGGCTTCCATGGGGCTTGAAGCCCATAGGTTGGATGCCAAGGGCCCACATGCTAGATGATGAATAAATTCCTTTGGAGGCCTATAAGACATCATGGAGGACCTAAACTATCCCCTACAACCCAAATGACTTGCCAAAGGAGGCCAAAACGTCACCCTTGAGGGATTGATGTCACATTAGGGCTAGGGTTTTGGTGGTGGTTGAGGGTTTACTTTATGTGCAAATTATGAATTAAAAAATTATTATTTTGTGTAAAGGGGAAAGATAAGGGTTGTTGACCCCTTATATTGTGTTTTATCCTAATGTTTGTGGACAAACTGTGTTTAGAATATTTTGTATAAATATAGATCATCTGTTTAATAACTCACAAACCAACCATCATAAGTTGCTAAACGTTTGCCCCTATCCTCTACTAGTCTTAGCGCACTTTTTGGGTGGATTGTTGGAAAGTTTTGGTGGTTAATTTATTTGTTGTAACAACTTGTTTTCTACATCCATAAGGATACAATTATATCTCTGCAATACTAGTTTATGACATCCTTATCTTGTTGCTAAAGTTTCATGCATAAATACTTGAGTTAAACTAGTGATTGCTAGCTTGTCTCTTGCATCTTTAACTAGACTTTTAGAAAAAATATTTGCAACTCTTATTATCTTTTGTTGCTGATATATATCATTGTTTATTGCTTCAATTAGGGACAAAAATATTAACTTTCTTTTCTAACACATTATTGAGATTGTATCTTTGTTTTCATTGTGTCTTGGGCAGGTACACTCACTTCTTGGTAGGTCCTCTATACTGTGGCACATATTATACCATCTACGAGACTCTTTTCAAGCTGTTTTTACTTCCATCATTGACCTACAGGGGGATACTTCATCATCTCTTCATCTTCCATCGCATTTACCCAAGGTCATCGAGATTCCCCCCCCTTGAGGTGATTACTTCATCTCTAAAGTGACTAGAATACCTATCTAAGGTGACAATTGGTAGGTGTTCTCTTAGTTGTCGCCTTATTATGGTTTGGGTCGGGATTTTCCCAACATATAACTTGTGCGATAACAGGCCCTATGCTATCTACTTTGTCAACAAGAACCTTACCCCTCCATAGTTAAAATATACAGTAATTGAAAAATAATTTCTTAATGTAGTGCATGTTATTAATAAATACCATCATTATATTTTTAGCTATCTTGTATTTGTGCATACTGACCATTCTTCCATTTTCTATTTGAAAACCTATTAATAACGGTAGAGTGATTAGGTGGTTATTACTGTTACAAGAGTTTGACATCACCATCCTTGATAATCTTGGAAGGGAGATTGTTGTTGTTGACTTCCTTTTTAGGCTTACCAATGATGGGGATGCCATCCTTGTTGAAGATGTTTTTATAGATTAACATTTGTTTTCACTATTTACTAATAGACTAAGGTTTGAATATATTTGTAACTATTTGGTTGCATGGAAGCTTCCGACAAATCTCTCACTGTGGAATGCCAAAGAATTATCAAGCAAACTTCTATGTACTCATGGGTTCAAGGTTACCTCTTTCACATAGGGTCAAATTTCATAATCCATTGTTTTGTTTGAGAGGATGATATTCATGACATCCTAAAGGCTTGGCACAATGAACCTTGTGGTGGGAACTTTGAAGATAAGAAAAATACTCATAAATTTTTGCATCTAGGCTACTATTGCCATATCATTTTCCGAGATGCTAAGAAGTACATGAGGAGCTATGAAAATTCCACATAATTGGACAACCTATTCAATCCAATGAGATGCCACTCCAGACTCAAGTCAGGGTGGAGCCTTTTAAGAAATGGGATTTGGAATTTATAGGGCCCATCAACTCTCCATATAGAAAAAAATATCATATCTTTGTTTGTAGTAAACTATATCATGAAATGGGTTGAAGCCAAAGAACTTCCAAGGGCCACATAATAGGTTGTAGCATATTTTCTGTATGAGGAAATATTTGTCCCTTTGGTGTACCATGAGAGATTGTTACAAATTAGGGAGCACAATTCACTTCAAAACTCATTAGTTCCATCACCAAACAATATCATATTCGACATTGAACATCTACACGATACCATTCACAAGCCAATATATAGGTGGAAGTCACCAATCGAGTTCTTGAATCCATTCTAACCAATATTGTGTTAGACTAGAAGACTTCTAGAGGCTATATGGGCTTACCATACCACTCGATGAAACACCATAGGAATCACACTTTACAAGCTTGTGTATGGTAAGAATTTCCTAATATATATTGAGTTTGAAGTGAAAATGCTCAAAGCTACATTGCAAGTGGGATTGGACCTTTTAAAATCTTAGAAGCATCTCTTGAACCAGATAAATGAGCTTGATAAAACATTTCAGGCCTCTTTGCACCAAACTTCTATTTTTCAACAACAAAGGGTTAAGTGGAATGATAAATTCATTAAGAAGAATAAATTTTAGGCGTGAGAGTCTCTTGTATGATTCTAGGTTTAAAGATTTCAAAGGCAAGTTTTGCACTTGTTGATTGGGACTGTATGAAATTGAGAGTATTTATGACAATGGTTTTGTGAAGTTACGTACTATTGATGAATATTGGACACCTTTTATGGCCAATGATCATCATCTAAGGATGTATCAAAAACCATTTTACAAACATGTCTTCTTATGAGATTTCGTCATTCATTCAGATTTAGAGGTCATTAGTACAATGGGTATGCCACTTGTACTTTCAGTAGATTGATTTTTCAATTGTGTGTGTGTGTATAAGCAAATAATAAATCTAACTGTGACAAACATTGTTTGAAAACTTCTACTACAGAGTAGTGTATTCTTTATAGATAAAGCAACACTCACTGTGGGACTAGTAACATAAACCTAGGCATCATGTTTTATTTGTAGGTTTTGCTATGTTATAGATCATATAGTTGTGCTACATATCCTGTAGTTATTCTATATTGAGCAATATGGGCTCTCACGTGTTCCATAAGACTTCTTGTGCTCTAGAATCACTGCCATCACTAAAAAAAATCTTCATATGCATCCTAGTTCATCATTCGATAGTTTCTATAGATCATCAAGATTGTTCTACTTTTCTGTCACTTGTGGCAGATCCCAAAGATTATTTTACTATTCCGATGCTTTCTATGGGTGCTCATGTCCTATTGTTATGACACTTGCTACTGATCCATGCTTGCTCCTGCCGACAACATGGGAAGTTATGTCATTCAATCACACATTCATTCTCAACTTGTGGGTATGTACATGTACCATTTCTTCCCTGAACTATGTTGGCATAATCATTACTTGTTATGATTTGATGACATAATACCTTCTTTGATTTCTTATCCGATGTCATTATGTTGTGGTCGACATAAAATTTCAATTGGTTGGGGGGAATTAAATACACTAAGTATCATTTAATCCTACTATCATCAAGTCATGTTATGCTCAACACAATGCACAATGATTAGATTCATGTGACATGCTCTCATGACAATCCTATCACTTCACATATGCTATGCACAATCATCACAATTCGTGTCTTGCCAAATCAAGCCATATCACCAACATTTCAAATAATTATTCTTTGGTTTTGCTATGCACACTTTCTAAATTGGGTAATTCATTACTCATAGTTATTTATTCCCTTGATACCACTCTAACCCTACATTGTATCTACTCTTTTTATTTGCTACTACTATGTTCTCAATTGTTGCTACAACTCCATATTCTTGTCACTAGTATTAAACATAATGGGAAAGTTGCAGTTTGATATGAGCCAATCAGTCTACCAAAAATACAGAGTAATCCAGAGGTTATGCAGATCTTCCAAGGTGCTAGGTGGTTAACCTAATTTGAATGCCTACAAGGCTTTGACACAATAATGTTGATGGAATTTATGCGAAATTTTAGGTTATCCATCACCATTTTTCAAGGGTTAAGGATCAGAGTTATAGAGGAAAACATTACTTGAGTAACATGTTTTCCCGGAATAGGTGATAGATGGTTTGAACATTGTGTTATGATCAACAATACACACAATTATTTGTTTTATTGGGGATGAAATGGTGGAAATTGAAAACAAGGGAGTAAAACATCGATCCTTGAGTCGACCATGGGATGATGTGGTATATTTTGTGTAGAAATATATTACATGTGAATGAAACAATAACCTCATGTTTGTATACCATTTCAATCTCTTGACCCATATGAGACACCAAAGGTTCATTAATTTGTTGTATCATATCCCCAGATCACTACAACTAACATATCAAATGGTAAGGACAACTCAAAACCCTACCAAATATTTGACTCATCATGGGTTAATTAAGTTATTGGTTATATATTCCCTCTTGCGTACCAATTATACCTGGGAGGCATTCCTATCAAGAGCGCCATGGGAACAATAGGCAAAGGCATAAAATGCAAAGGAACATGAAGTTGAAGCACATGAAGTAGAGGCACACGAAGAAGAGGCATCTATTGAAGGAGGACAACCCATTGAATGGTTTGAGATGGTAAGGGAAGAACATTCCATAGTTATAGAAGAAAATATTCCACCTCCAATTATAGAATTTTCAGATGACCCTTTATCTGAGACAAGTCCCTCATACCAAATGAGACAAAAATCCAGAAGGATATCCCTTATTCCAACACATCCTAAATGCAAGTGAACTAGGTCTAGTTTTGTTGTAGAAGAAGCTTTCCACAAGAACCCACTGCATAAACAATTGTTACCAACGAGGAAGAATCACTTGTTACACAAGGAATTGCTAAATAAGATTCTATAGAAACAATTGTTATGAGGGAAGAAGAATCTATCGCTACACAAGGACTTGCTAAAGGAGATTTTTCAGAAATGAATGTTATAGAAAAGAAAAATAATACCACTCTTACATTTGATTTTCAAGACAACATTGCCACATAAGAAGTTGTTATAGGAGAAATTGTTGTTGATATGGAAATAATGGAACATGTTGATAATGTTGAAACAACACTTGAAACAATTAAGCCAACAATCAAGAAGAAAATAATTTTCATTCTGGTTAAGTATCATTTAAAACCCTCTTATGGTGCACTTTTGAAACTTAATCAAAAGTTAAGAAGGGAATATAAGAGGTTGCACCATGAGTTAGTTCTTGCTTGAAATAAATTGAAATCTTACAAACCCAAGGCAAGCCCTGAAAATTTGGTCTAGGATTTTGAATAATATGGATGGTCACCTTTGCCTCCAAATGAAGGTGACCACAGTGATAATTTGAAATATGGAACTACAATTGTTGAAGAGATTGCTACAGAACCACAAGTTCAACTTGTTATTTTAGAACCCCAAGTTGAGCCTCTTGCTACATAATTGCAAGTTGAACTTGTTGCTATAGAACTGCAAGGTCGACTTTTTTCTACAAGACCATAAGGTGAACCATCTTCTACAAAACCCCAATTAACAACTATTGCTACCTATTCTAAGGGTAAATCAACTGAAGTACAAACATAACCACCAATAGAACATGTTGCCACATCAATTGAAGTGCAAAACAATGAAGGGGAAACTACGAGTTTCTTGGAAGTGGCTCGATTAATGGCAAACATAATGAAGTGAAAAAAAAATGATTTATTGGGAAAAGGTGTTGTTTCAATGCAAAACCATCATCATGCCATTCTTGATTTGAGAGAGAAATTGGTTGAGTTCTATGCTGCAAATAGAAAAAAAAATGGAGGTCTTTTAGGGACAAGCATAAAAGAATACCTAAGTTGGTGACTCAAGTTCCAAAATTAAAACAGGAAAAATGATAGATGTGAAACATGACTCATGCAACCCTTTCTCTTAGATGTCCATCGCCAGTTTATTCATCTTACAAGAACAATGGTTATCCTTCCAAATAAAAGATTTAGATACATGGAAACCATATAAATTCTTATCTCCATAGTCATATTTGGAAGCTTATTATCATTACAGTAAGGAGGACCAGAACTTGATCTATGAGTTAAAATTGCATGACTTTATTTTGAATCACAATAGAAAGTGGAACCCTAATCCTTTTGTAGGTGATGTTCAATTAAGAGCTTTCACTTCTTTTATTAGTCATCAAATATATGTGATTCTCTATCTTTTATATAGTATATTGAACACAATGCTAATTTGTTGATCAAAGTGGAACATTTGTCCACACAAGGTGTGATTTCTAAACATCAGAAATTGCTAAATCAGACTCGTTGGGTACCTTCTATTCATTGAACCAAACGAGTAGCATGTTTTGATTGGGAGGACCGCATCATTTAAACATGGTTGGAAGCCTTACTAGATTATCAACAAAGATGGGATTTTTGAGTAGTGATCAGAGAGAAAGGGGACCATGGAGTTATCCCAACTTCAGTGCAACCTCGAACATATTAGAAAAATGTATTCATTGTCTGAAAACACATGGAACAAGGTGGTTCGATATAAGATTTCATTTTCCCCTGATTTGGTGCCTTGCACCAAAATATAGATATTTGTAGGTTTGGGATTCATATGAAGAGGAAATCCTTTGGCAAGAAATTGAGAGGAATATAGAATACTATGCACCCTAGGAATAAGGTCACTCCTTTAGTCTAAACAATCTTCACAGGTTCAGGCATTCATAGCCCGATTCTTTGATTCAAATTAGGTGTACAGGTTGCACGAGAGCATGAAATGACTTTAGTTGGGGTAGATGATGATTTACTATTTTACCTATCTTTTGACTATCTTTTTCTTTTCTATTGCATCTTTTTTACTTGTGATTTATGCACATTCTTACCTTTCCCTCCCCTGAATTGGGTATTTCTTCAAAGGTATTATTTTTCCATATTAGCATTTCTTTGATTTCTATTGATACATTAAGGGAATTTCTTGTATTTTGTACTTAACTTGAAAATTGAAGAATGCTATAGGTCCTTTGCTATAGATCGAAGTGTTATAAGGCCACGTGTTCATAAGCTACATATCCATGACCTCCATTGCTACATATCTATGCACTACCATGACCACAAGTCCATTGCTACGAATCCACATGTTATAGGCCAAAGAAGGTTTGAGTCATATGGGTACGGGGTGATAGCTATAGATCCTATATGATGTCATGGAGGAGTGCCACATATGTCCGTTGCTAATATTATATTATGTAGTTTTAATAAAATGATTACACCGGCATCATTTCAGTTATTCAATTTGTATATTCACTCCTATTTAATCTATATTCCAACACTATGATTTAATTATCATGTAATTATGAGTATTTTGTTTTAAAATGGATTGACAATCTTCGATTCCCAAGCAAGTTTCCATAGGATTTTCTAAAATGTTAAAGATATGTGCCTATGAGAGACAATGTTTTCCTTTGAATAGGGGATGCATAGATTATGAAGAATACATCGTGATATTATAAGCGAACTATTCTCTGTCTTGAATTTCCATTTTGTTGTGCATGAGTTATATGTGTGAGTGTGAATAATTTACCTATAAATCAAGTCTTTGGTACTGTAGTTTGCTTCAACACTTTACTCCATAGGGACAAGGCCCATTCTGAAGGAGTTAAGGTGGTACTTATTAATTAGTAGTTTGTTGTGTGTGTTTTTAGATTATTACTGTATCACTATACTATGTTTTCATTAGTTAGTGGATGTTTTATTTCTATTGTTAATTATCAATTGCAAATCTTATATTTTCATCGCAACCTCTGTTTTCATAATAGATGTACTTTCCATTTAAATTATGCAATTGTGATTTTATTTCTATAAAGTGTGAATTTGTTACTTATAAGCTAGTTTGAATTCTTGTTTTAATTTAGAACTACATATTAGAAATCAATAGGGAACAAGTTTTAAAGATTTGCAAAATAGTGCACAACATCTTGCAAGCATAAAATCCTCAAGTTGATAATTAATTGTACATGTAATTAGAATACTCTGTTAGTATTAATAAGGTATTCTAATTAATACCTTACTTATACCTTGTCAGTTTTGATGTCATTGTCAGGGAGATGTCAAAGGCTTACAAAAACCAATGATCTATTAATGAAATATAGGAAATACATCAATTATCATACCTTGGATGTAGATTCACTCCCCTTTGCTCCTTTCTCTTTGCTCCTCCTCATCTTCTTAACCAAACTAGGAAATCTGATTGTGGTTGGTATGAATAGGAGAAGCTCCTTTGTAATTAGACAACATAACTCTGCAAACGATTCTTCATCCTCATGCTCAAGACTTGCCTTATTTATATAGATCCTTGGAAGAGGCTTGGGAGAGCTTCTAGATATTCTAGAACCTAATGGAGACTCGAATGATGTGAGTTTCTAGGTTCATGCCATGGAGATACAACTCATCCCTTGCTTACCACTTTGTAACTCAACGAATCTAGAAGGTTACAACAATCATAACTTGTTGCACTATAGATGACCAATGACAATTGCCACTTGTTGTCTCATGCATGTCCCACGACGACCCTAAAAAATATCCAAAATCTTGAGCTAGAGATGTGTCTTGGCACTCATCTTCTATTGGATTCCCTTCTAGCCTATAGGGTGGAAATTAAGGCTATAACATATGCCCCCTAATGTGTGAGGTGAGGAAATGAATGGATGGCCGAAACACTATACAATAAAATAGTGTCCATATGAGGCAGCATGAGGAGAGAGTAAAGGAGTTCCGGAGGATAAAGAGTACCTACAATCAAACACCAAGGATGGATGCATATATAGACCATCCCCTAGGTAGGAATACTCATACTTTGAAGAGTATCAAAGCATGGCCGCCAAACAATACACTGCAGATCCATGACATGAAATGAAGGACCATGGCCACGGAAGAATACATGGTGGATCCATGTC
>ML786512.1:93086-133355 GCA_009831015.1 Picea engelmannii | reverse complement strand
ATATATCAGGAAGACAACAAGCATTCATGGAAGTGCCCTCGAAGTCTTCAAAGTACTCAAAGATAAGTGATATACTCCATCACAACTTGGGAGGATATGTTGTAAAGGAAGGATGTGGCCCCAATCCCAAGGTATTCATCCCAAACCTCAATGGTACGAATCTACAACATGCAAATAGATGAGATGATGTTGAGCATGGTAGAAACCATCTGATTACTAGTCATTGATATATATCGTTAACAGACACAAGGGGACCCACCGATGAGGAAGATGGACTCCAAGGTACCTAGTACAATCTAGCAAGTGTGAATAGAGGATCTGATGTTGAACACTCATAGAATCAATCGATCAAGAGTCAAGGATGCAAATCCATTGTCGATCACGAGGAGGCTTGTCACTGAGGGCTGCAAGCTCTAATCTACTAGCTAGTTTCTAGATCCATCTCCTAGATAATGTTTTGAACTCAATAAGAAGAGATCTGTAGAAGGAGGGCCTTAATGTATCCCCCATAAATTGACATGAAACATACACCAAGAGATGATGTGAAGAGAGAGTATCACAAAGTACAACTAACACAGGGATGGTCGACTAGAAAAGTTAACAAAATAGGGGATGACCGACTCAGGCTTAAACTTACCTTGAACATATAGCACGAAAAAATGGTGACTTGAAAACAATACACAAGAACTAGACAAATATAATGCAACAACACAGGAGGCATTGAAACAGTCTCCATGATGATTGGAAGAGTAACTAGCGTAAGGAGTATCTATGAATCATATTACTCAGACAAATCCTAGGGAAGCTAAAACCGAATTGTATGATGAGGACTCAAATAGGTGCCATGTTCAAGGGTGACTCAACTGACACTACCATTTTGAGAATAGAACAATGGTGAAAAACCCCCACTTTTTTTTTTTTGTGTGTGTGTTTTTTGTCTCCATCATGATTTAACAGGCACAAAAGAAGGACACAAGTATATTCGGTATGTATATTTTTTGTGTCCTTTTACGAGTCCGAAAATGAGAGAAAAGTGTACTCGATAGTATCTTTTCCATGTAATTTTACGAGTCCTAAAAAGAGATAAAAGTATATTCGTTTGGAGAGAATGAGTGGCTTAACAACATGCTCCTATGTTCCAAGCGCATGGAACCAACCAAGCAAAATGAATGCAAATGATACTGGCAAGTGAAATCGACTCTTAGAAATTGTTCTCTCCAGGGGTAAATGGATGCAAGATGGAGACCAAATAATGCAAGAGGAGGATGGTCAAGGCTACTGCAATAGTTGTAAGCGGGATCTAAGCAAATAGAAGCGCAATGATAGGAGGCATGACGCAAGAAACAAATGCATAGGCAACCATTAAGAAACAATAAAAAGTGTTTGAAAACCCCCATGTGATGTGGCCAAAATATAGATGAAGATAGGAGAATGAGGCTCAAACATCAAGTCATGGCGAGGCTAAAGGAGGGATCATGAGCCTACATGAAATCACAATATGGACACCAAATGACAATTTGGGTGCTAAATAGGGTGCCCATGAAGGGTAGGCACTACCATATAGGTTACAATGTGCAAAAATAGAGTGGCTAATGTCGCAACTTGACGGGATCAAACCTAAGGCATAGTGACAACAAAATGGACAATTAATAATGCAAATTGTGGATGCAAAGAAAAACCTATCCCTATATGTCAGTTTTAAGAACATGTACCTCAAGTTCAATGGAAGTTTCCATCTTCGTAAAAAAGTCCCTTTAATCGTGTCAACACATGTAAACTATATTTCAGGGTCAAAATGCATTGTGAAGTCTCAAAAAGAAAATATTTTGGAGTTTTTGGATATGATATATGAAAAACAAAAGACACTCATACCACACACACATGTACAAGGAACCATGCATTTTGATGGTTCATGAAAAGTAGAGCCCATTGCTAGGCTCCGACCAAGGATCTTGATCGTCACTGATGAATTCATGAGCCATTGTCGGCATCATATGGCACACCATATTGGGGCCATGCCACATAGAAACAAATCTCTGCACCCAAAGATACTCATCTTGAGTGGTTTCATGAGCTAGGGAAGCTCCTTGATGATGCTCATCAAGACGTGGAGGTATGAAACATAAATGTTCGGTATAATGGGAAGCAAATAATTCAGTGGCAAATTTTGAAAAATATAACCAAGGCTTAAAAGGATCAAAACTGGGAGGTCTATTGGATGCCCTAGTTGATGCCCCTAGTCCCGGATCACAACTCATCATGCTAACTCTCATTGGTTCTGAATCAGGGCAAGATGATTGATGCATCACCTCATCCTTTGACTCTTCTATGGAAGCCATGACTTCCAGAATGGCCTCATCTAAAGGAAACTCGGTATCTAGGACATCATGTGAACTCGAAGACTCAACAACTCGTTCGGGTGGAGTAGGCAGATCACACTCCATATGAGGTTGAAGTTATTGACCAATATCAACTGATGTTGATGGAATTTTCAAATCAGAAATCTCTACCATGATGAGTGGCATGTGAGCTTCGTAAGATTCAACATCCTTGGGATGAGGTACCATCCAAGGATCAAAAAACCTGAGGGATCCATTGGTAGATGAGGAAACCATGTTGATAGGAGAAATGTCCACAGTAAGAGGTGGTGGGGGAAGGGAAAATACTCCCATGAGTGAAGGATGTTTAAACATCCTCGTACCAACATGCATGTAAGACTGTGTGGTATCACCGACAAAGGGTACATTAGACCTCGCATTGTATCCAAGGTCTGGGGTACAAAACGCAAGTTGATCGATCGTCACTATTTTCCTTTGATGAGGGAAGCGTAAGACCCTAAAGACTAACAAGACAACTACAATCATCTCATAGAACCAAGTGCGCCCGAGTAACATATTGTACTCAAGAGGTGCATCGATGACCTCCACAACAACAAAAACAATGTTACCACCTAACTCGATGGGTAAGGCGATGATTATTCCATGGGGTTGGAACATATGCCCATTGAATTATTTTAACAATGTGGCATAAGTATTATGCTTAGGAGAGTCGAGAGCCTTCCAACAAGAAATAGATATGATGCAAGTCGAGGCTCCTTCATCCACCACGATTCGGTATATGTTTTTCCCCATTGATCGTACTTTGATATGAAAGGCGACCTGATGGGAGAGCCTATGAGTAACCTGGTCATAATCAAAGGTTATCAAACTCGACTATGAGGGATCAACCCCACCTATAACATACAATAAGTATTTTCTCTATGATGGGCAGTTTTGGGGGACTTCTATCGCAGACATGGCACAAGGTTCCTGGACCAAGTCTTCCACAATACAGTAGTTGTGGGCGGCCGATCTAGGAGGATCTAAGGAACACTCATAGAGGTCAAGGAGGATCGAGAACGCTCATAGAGGTCCTAGGGGATCCAAAAAGGTCAAAATATGGCTGTCTTAAATGATCGTGAAAACACCATCAATGTGTAGAGCTCGTCGCTAGCTTTCCAACGGTGCAAATGACACCTTAAACAAAGATTGTATGCAAAAGTTATGCTTAGTCAAAGTTTTGGTTAAACGGTAAAAAAGTCAAAGGCTAGGGTCACCTGTGTCACCACTGCAAGGGTGAAACGTGGCACACCCTATAAGAACACGTGGCAGACGCTGACAAGTTGACAAATGTTCGAATTCCAGGGTGACAAGTGTTCCAGTGATTGATCAACACATGGCACAGTGCAATCAATGAGAGGTTGCTACATGGCAACCCCTCATTGGTCGATTTGGTTACAGGTGTGTAAAACTTATTGGATGCGAGGGGAATCGAACCCCGACCTCCCACCATCCGCGCCACATTACGTTTCTTATCCTACATATGGCGCATAAATAATTTAAGTTTGTTATTCGTTGGAGTCGGCGTGGGAGAGGGCATAGCCCCCGACCCTCGGACATTTGGTATTACGTGGAGAATATATTGTTATATATAACAATAGAACTACCAATGCGCGCCATTTCATATTGTTTCATGCCACGACTATATATTAAGTGGGTTTTTATATTTAAGTGGATGTTATATAGTTACCAAAACAAGTAGTTATAACAAACCACTTAAAACATGCGCACTTATATTATGCCACGGGACTTATTAATGGGTTTTGTTATATGGTTGTTATAAACCATATGCCATATTTAATCTATGGCTAAAACAAACTTCATGTTATTGGATCGAATGGCTAAGATGCCAAACCACCCATTCAAGTGGGTTATTTTAAGAAAATTGTAATTAATCATATTTGATATGAAAAGATGCCCTTTGTGTTATAAAAAGGGGTTCATCTCTTATGTAGAGGGAGTCTCGAATCCTAGAGAGGACTTGTAAGAGAAAGCTAGGAGAGTTGGAGTTCAACTCATCTTATGAAGAAAAATACATTTTGTATGTCATGTATATGACTAGACAATATTGGTGTATAGAACACATTCATGTGTGAGAGAACACTTGTGTGTTAAGAGGCTTTGTGCCATTTTTTTTCATATAGAGTTTTAACTCGTTTGTAAGAGTTAGGAAGAGGTTTTCATGTCCAAAGCCTTGTATTGTATCTTCTTATGTAGAGCTTATGTGTCGTTTGCATAAGTTGAGAGAGTTTAAAAGCCTTGTATTACCTCTTTTATGTAGAGATTTGCTCGTTTGTGTGAGTTAAGAGAAAAAACAGTCTTGTATTACTTCTTTTTGTACATATATATTTGTGCTTATTTGTATGAATTAAGGGGAAGACATCATATAGAGATTTCTTATGTGCTCATTTGTATGAGTTTGTAATTGATAGATTATTCACATAGAAATTCCCGTTGTTGAGAATATTTCGTTTATCTATCATTTCATCTTGATTTTATGGATAAGACATTCACATGACATGTTGCAAATAGGTTGAAATTGGTCCTTTATTTTCCCGAATCTGGTCGTATGTGGTTGTGAATTAACATCTAAGGATTTTTGGGCTGAATTAATATCAGAGATTGATCAAGTTGTTTTTTAGAACTCATTTGGTATTTTTAGATCAACGGCCCATGTGTTTAGATTCTGTGTCATTCATTGAAGAACGCCCTTCGGGGGGCAAAGTGGTGTGTTAAAGGATGGATTCTCAATATGAAGAGGGCCACCAAGATGGTGTTAGGGACCTAACCCTCATGTAGGTAGAATAATATATTTCCATGTAATAAAGGTCAATATTAATAAGGGCTAGCAATAATGAAGAATACGTCCAATGTAAGAAGACCTAATAGAAGCTTTCGCTTCTAGAAGGATCTTCCTCTAGATGGTTCTTTTGATAGACATATTTAGTATAAATATGAGTCAAGGGCATGAGAACTTTTGTCTTGGATATTATTGTAATAGAGCTCTACTCTGCTGGAGGTTGCCCCCTCGAAGAGGCAAGTGAACATTGCTCTCGGTAATCAACGTGTTATTTTTGGTGTTATTTTGTTATCATTTTGTTATTATCATGGTGTTGTTCTGGTTATATTTTTTTTCATCTACCCTTTCTAGCTATTTATTTTTGTTTTGCATACTTTTTATATCTGGAATATTACAAGTGGTATCAGAGCACCTTTCTCAGCAGAAAATTGCGGGTTAAATTTTTCAGGGTAGAGATGTATTCCAACGTCTTTAAGCTACAAAGATCTGTCGTTACGTGCATAAACCCACAGTTGGGGATTCATACATGCAGGAAATGCAAGTGGTACTTAAGTGCACATCTGTTGGCCACCCTTGTAACCCATGTTGGTACCCCTTCGAGTGGTAACGCATCAGACAACACCTGTATACAGATCGACCTAGATCTCCTGAAGCCCTCCGTAGATAAACCGATCGGTTGCCTGACTACGATAGTCTCACCAAGAAAAACACTCGGGAAGATACTCTCTAGTACCTGGGTAGTTGAGTAGTACGACTAAGGGTACGGTCTAGCCTCCTTATTTGGTTCCCTGAGATATTGGGCCGAGTACTACTGTTGGACCCCACACGTATATCAGAGAGCTATAGCACAGGGAAAACTCTTGTCTGTAGAACCCTTGAATACCTAACCCTTGGGAAGAAAACAAAAACATAATAGACAAGATATATTGCGGTGCAACTGTGCCTCCTGCATTCGAGTTGCAAAATTACTACACATTTCTTCCTGTTAAGCATTTGGACATTTCATCACTACAGTATTCTTCAGATCAGAGTATAACTCTGTAGGAGTTAAAAAAAGAAGTCTGGATCATCTTGGCACCATTATTTGATACCTATTACGTTGGTTTTCTCTCTTTGCCCTGATCGCAGTCATACCCATCATTTTTTAGCAAATTTTTTTGTGTGGACCCAACCCCCTTCCAACACCCTTATTTGGGCTTTACCCCATTGGATTCAACTCATCTCCCTGATCGTTGTGATACACTTCACCCATAACCCATTTTCTGTGTGGTCCCACCCGCCCCTTTTTGTGTTCCCTTGTCATCATGGCCCATACTCGTAACCAAGACTTGGAAGCTCGCTTCAATACCTTGCATTCTAATTTCACATAAACCCAACAAGAAGTGCGACAACTTAGTGCCAATATTCTCTCCATCAATCAAAAAATGCATTCCTCCATCGCGACTTCAGTCACTTCCTCAATCGAGGAAGTCAAACAAGAGCTCAAACAAGACATTACTACCCAGCTTGAATCTATCGCTATGACGATCTATGTCAATATACATATCCCTGCAGATCTTCCCTTATCTAACCCACCTTTGCATATCGAAGGTGAAACTTCCTCTCATTCCCAGAATTTTCAGCCCCATCACTTTCAACGTGACCTACGCCTTTCGCGTGTGGATGTGACCAAATTCGATGGATCAGATCCCACTGGCTAGGTAACTCAAATGGAACATTATTTCTCTTTCAATGGAATTACAAATGAGTTTGCCAAACTCCAGTATGGTGTTCTCCATCTAGATCAAGAACGTTGGAAATGGTGGCAATGGATACAAAATGCTCGCCAAGTGTATGTGGCTTAGACACACTTTGTGGAAGAGCTTTATGAATGCTTTGAAACCGACCCCAACCATTTAGGCTGTTTGACAAATTTGAAACAATCTGGCACAGTGGAAGACTTTATAGCTGCTTTTGAGCGACTAGATTTTCGTACGGAGGGCATGTCTGATGCTTTTTTCCGAGAATGTTTTATCAGTGGCCTCAAGGATGAGATTCATGCTCATGTCCTCATGGCTCAACCTCAGAGTTGGGTGGACGCTACTAAACGAGCTAAGGAAGCACAACAGGTTTTCTCTTCTCAAAACCACAAACCCTCCTTTATTCCTCGCACTAAACCAGTAACTCCCACTCCTCCTTCTACTCGACGAAAGATCCAGAAATTGACCAGGGCCAAAATGGATGAACGCCAACTCAAAGGCCTTTGTTATAATTGTGATTACAAATATTTTCCGGGACACAAGTGTAAGGAACAAAACATTTTTATGGCCATCTTAGAAGAGGATGTTGAGGCTCCCCTTGTGTTTGTGTCACCTGAACCCACTAACATAACCCCTCCCTCATACCCTCCTGAAGTAGAACTGATCATTTCCCTAAATGATCTCACTGGCTTCTTTGCTCCCCAAACCCTCAAGCTAATTGGTTACATCAAGCATAGGAAGGTCATCATTCTTGTTGATAGTGGAAGCACCCATAATTTTATTCATCGTCACATTTCCCAAGAAAGTAACTATTATATCCGTGCAGTCAATAATTTCCAAATCATGATTGCCAATGGTGGGTCCATGAAATGTGGAGGGCGTTGTGAAAATGTGAGTCTCCAAATTGGTGACTACCATCTAAAATCTCATGTGTTTTCTATCGACATGGGTGGTTGTGACATTGTGTTGGGTGCATAATGGATAACGACTTTGGGTCCCATTCTCATGGATTTTAAGGATTTAACCATACAATTCGATCAGGAGGGACAAAAATATAAGCTCCAAGGCATCATCGCCGGTTCCCCGGAGATCATTAGTTCCCATCGCATGGAAAAGATGCTCAAAAAAGGTCATTCTGGCACTATTTCCCAACTCCATGCCATACAAGCCACTGAGACACCCTCTGTGCCGCAGGACCTCCAATCCATCTTCTCTAAACATCAAGTGTTTTTTTCCACTCCCCAGGGACTCCCTCCTTCCCATGGTGTTCATGATCATTCCATCCCCCTTGTCATAGGAAGCCTTCCTTCCAATATCCGTCCCTATCATCACCCCTTTTCCCAAAAAAATGAAATTGAGAAAATGGTTCAAGAACTACTCAACGCAGGTGTTATCCGCCCTAGTACGAGCCCCTACTCTTCTCCTGTGGTCATGGTCCTTAATAAAGAAGGTTCTTGGTGCATGTGTCCCGACTTCTGCGCCCTCAACAAACTCACCATTAAAGACAAATTTTTCATTCCTGTCATTGATGACCTCTTGGATGAATTGAATGGCGCCCAGTTCTTTACTAAACTTGATCTTCGTTTGGGCTACCACCAGATCCGTATGAAAGAGGAAAACATTCCTAAGACTACCTTTAGAACTCATGAGGGCCACTATGAGTTTTTGGTCATGCCCTTTGGCTTGTGTAATGCTCCCTACACTTTCCAAAGCCTCATGAATCATGTCTTTCGTCCTTTTCTCCATCATTTTGTGTTAGTTTTCTTTGATGATATCCTCATCTACAGCAAAATCTGGACAGACCATCTTGCTCATGTGGATCAAGTTCTCCATCTACTCTCTCAGCACCAAATTTTCCTCAAACAATCTAAATGTGCTTTTGGCGCCTTAGAAGTAGAGTACTTGGGTCATCTTGTTGGCAAGGACGATGTAAGGGTGGATCCTAAAAACATTGAAGCTATGCAAGATTGGCCTCACCCAAAGACTCTCAAAATATTGTGGGTATTTCTGGGTTTAACAGGTTATTATCGCAAGTTTGTTAACAATTATGGAAAGATTGTGGCACCTTTCACTCCACTCCTTAAAAATAAATCTTTCACTTTGACTCCAACAGTTGCTCAGGCTTTTCAAACCTTGAAGATGACCATGTGCACCACTCCAGTATTGGCCCTTCCTGATTTCACAAAGACCTTTGTCCTGGAATGTGATGCTTCCGGGAAAGGAATTGGCGCTATCTTTATGCAAGAGGGTCGACCTTTGGCCTTTACCAGAAAATAATTGTCCAAGATAAATTTTGGCAAATAAATCTATGAAAAGGAAATGTTGGCTATTCTGCATGTTGTGGATCTTTGGCAACCTTATCTATTGGGGAAACGCTTCCAAATTAAGATAGATCATCAAAGCCTCAAGTATTTTCTGGAACAACGCCTTTCCTCCCCCAAGCAAAAAAAATGATTGACTAAGCTCTTTGGATATGATTATGAGATCATTTACAAAAAAGGCAAAGACAATGTGGGTGTTGATGCACTTTCCAGAAAATATGAAGATGAAGGGTCTATTTTTTCTCTCTCTTTCATTGTACCAGATTGGCTCCAAGATGTTCGCCAGGAATGGCTACACGATCCCAAAAGTTCGCATTTGATACAACAATTGCAGTCCAATTCTCCAGTTTCCACATGGTACTCTTGGCTCAATGATGAGCTTCAATACAAAGGTCGTTTGTATTTAAGTAAATAGTCAAAACTTAAATCTGCGGTACTTTCTGAGCTTCATGCTACACCCATAGTTGGGCACTCTGAGTTTACCAAAACCTATGACCGGGTCAAACGTTCTTTTTTTCTGGGAGGGTATGAAACAATACATTTGTAATTTTGTGGCTGAATGTGATGTGTGTCAACGCAACAAGGGTGAAACTTTCAAATCTCCTGGCACACTACAACCGCTTCCGATTCCACCTGCTATTTGGCGGAATATCTCTATGGATTTTATTGTAGGCTTACCTAAATCGGGCAATAAATCAGTCATCACGGTGGTATTTGATCGTCTTTCCAAGTTTCCTCATTTTTGTGTGCTTCAACACCCATTTACAACATCTACTGTGGCTCAACTTTTCATGGATCAGGTCTTCAAGCTTCATGGCATGCCACATTCTATTGTTTATGATCACGACCCAACTTTCACCAACAATTTTTGGCAAGAACTATTCAAGCTACAAGGCACCCAATTTCATCTTAGCACAACTTATCATCCCCAGAATGACGGTCAAACTGAAGTGGTCAACACATGTTTGGAAACATATTTGAGGTGTTTTGCATCGGAAAGGAAAAATCAGTGGGCTCAATGGTTACCACTAGCTGAATGGTGGTACAACACTTCGTACCATACAACTACACGCATGACTCCTTTTGAAGCAGTATATGGACAAAATCCACATTTAGTCCTCTCATAGTTTCCAGGTGTCTCGAAGGTCTAGGCGGTTGACCAAACACTTACAGTTTGAGAGGCTATTCTCCTTACCCTCAAAGAGAATTTGGTCATGGCCCATAATCGCATGAAACAACAAGCAGATCAAGGTCGCTCTAAACATCAATTTTTCAAAGGGGATCAGGTGTTTCTTCGATTGCAACATTATAATCAAACTTCCCTCAAGGATGACCATTGTCATAAACTGGCGCCCAAATTTTATGTTCCTTATACCATTCTCAAGTGTGTGGGACAGGTGGCCTATCAGTTAGCTTTGCCCAATCATTCTAAGATCCATCCCATTTTTCATGCTTCTTGCTTAAAAAAGGTGATTGGAACTAAGTGCCAAACTCAAACCAACCTTCCTGAGTTGGATGAAGAAGGATCCTTTTGGATACAACCACAAACAGTTTTGGACCAGCGTGAGCATCGACTGCGTCAACGAACCATCAAGGAAGTGTTAGTCCAATGGAAAGATACAACTCCAACAGATGCCACTTGGGAACCAGCTACCATTCTGCAGCAATTTCCCCATCTCAAGTCTTGAGGACAAGGCTATTTTTAAGGGGGAGGACATGTTAGGGACCTAACCCCTCATGTAGGTAGAATAATATATTTCCATGTAATAAAGGTCAATATTAATAAGGCCTAACAATAAGGAATAATAAGTCCAATGCAAGAAGACCTAATAGAAGCTTCTGCTTCTAGAAGGATCTTCTTCTAGATGGTTCTTTTGATAGACATATTTAGTATAAATAGGAGTTGAGGGTATGAGAAATTTTGTCTTGGATATTATTGTAATAGAGCTCTGCTTTGCTGGAGGTTCCCCCCTCGAAGAGGCAAGTGAACATTTCTCTTGGTAATCAAAGTGCTATTTTTGGTGTTATTTTGTTATCATTTTGGTATTATCGTGGTGTTGTTATGGTTATATTGTTGTTCATCTACCCTTTCTAGCTATTTATTTTTGTTCTGCATACTTTTTATATCTGGAATATTACAGTTGGGAAGAAGATGTTGATTCATTCGCAGAAGGAGTGGGATGAGAATTTTTATAATTCTTGGCTTGCATTTGCAAATTGACTGTGTGGTCACACATGAAAATGGAAATATTTGAGGAAGACCCCTCATGATGAGGGGTACCTTCCATGCCCCCTTGTGGAGGGGAAATATTTGTTGCAACCATATGTTGAGGTTGAGGAGGAAAATGATGAGTTAATATAGTAGGTTGTTGGGGGCCTTTTGTTGTTCCAAATAACGATGGATCTCATACTTCCTAGGATATTGGTGAGTTGGGTGGTCCTCCCCACAAATCATGCAGGGGAATTGACTCTTCTTTTTCTCTTTCGTTCCCCTCTCTTGATTTTTTTGGTAGAAGTAGTCCCTTTCTCAGTATTGTAATTTTTCTTCTTATTCCTCTTATTTTGTCCTCCAGGTTGCTAAGGATTCTTTGGTTGCATGGAATACATCGAATTCATATTGGAGGTATGAGTAGGGACCGTGGCAGTTTGAGCACTAGAAATAACAACTGATGGGTATGATGAAATATCCATGTGACCTACCTGGTCAACTAACTGGTTCACAAAGGCATGGGAAACATAACCAACCACACCATCGACATGGGGTTTTGGGTTTGGATTTTAGGATCTGTCGATGACCTAGGAGCATGTGGGATAATGTCATACATAGTACCCGACTGAGAGTAAATCAAGTCCAAGTGTTGGTCATGCATAATGGCTTTCTCCTTAGTAGTCTCCCCAACCATAGCTAGATCCTTGGAAATGGTTGGAAGGAGGAATTTGGTGAACCACTCCATCAAGATATTATCTGGGATCTAGGTCTTGATCATCCTACTCCTTTATCACCACTCATGAATATGATCAGAAATGTGGGTAGTGGTATATTGACACAGTGATGTCAAGAGCATTGTTTCTATATCATACCAAATGGGTAGTTGGAAATGTGTTAGAAACGCCATTGCCAAGTCATTGAAGCTTTTAAAGGAAGCACCTTGTAATTCAATGTACGATTTGGTGACACTTCCAGTCAGAGATATTTGGAAAAGATGTAGCCTCATGCTATCATCCATCAAGGAATTGAATGAGCACCACAAATGGTATGTCATGATGTGTGTGAAGGGGTCTTCTCTTGGCTTTCCATTGAATTTGGGAATGTTTTACGGTAGCTTTCCAAGCATGGTCGACCATGAAGGGTTGTGGGAAATAGGTTCATTGGTCAACCACGATAAACTAGGTTAGTATAACATCGCAAGGAACGGAAATGACGTCTGAGAAAATGAATACTAGGAGGGAGATGAAGTCTCTGTTGTCCCAGATGAACCTTGCAGTCCCCCCTATATTCATACTACTAGAAGGTTGATGAGGTGTTCCCAAAGAGTGAGTGCCCCCAAGGATGGTGGCACTTCTATGGGAATGACTGCTCCCTAGACCAAACATGCCCCTAAGGGAATTACCACCAGGGATAGATGTAGACCCTACATGAAAAAATTTCTCAAAATTAGTCCCAAGGAAGAACCCCCCAAAACCCGAGGTACTTATTAAGGGAAATCCTCCCCGCTGTGAAAAATTGACCCCAGGGAAATGTGTGCTAAGCCATGGGAATTCAAAACCTCCTGACATACTATTACCTCCATCCTGACTAGGGATAGCCCCAAAAACACTAGGAATTTTTCATCCAAAAGGTACACCCGCGCCTGATGATGTCAGGCCGCTCATAGAAATGGAGGAGGTGGAAGGAATTCCAACCCCCATGTTGAAACCAAGGCTCATCCCCCCGCCGAAAAGTGATCCAGAAGTGGACATCGGAATAAAAAGGATGCACATAGGAACACTGGGTATACTAACAAATGGAAAAGAGGACATGGTTGGGGTCCCCCAAATCCAGGGACCTATAGAAAAAGGGATGGATGGTGTTGGTCCAATGGTGTTAAGGGAAGGTAATGTGGACATCATAGGGATGCCTCTAGTCCCACTTGCAGATAAGCTTGATGGCTTAACTACACTAGATGAGAAACTTGGTCTGAAAATGTTTGGAGTATTTCTAAACAAAGAAAAAGGAGCACCAAAAAGTTCCCTTACCTAGAAAAGTATGGGTGCTTCATGATTAGTCAAAGGAGGGTTAAATTTTGGTGGAGTACTTTCGTCAACCACTTCCACCTCAACCAAACCAGTCTCCTCAAACCAAAGATGAGACTCTTCATATTCTTGGTCACCAATTTCGTGTTGCTTTAGAGGTGGTTGTTCCTCTGTGATTGGATCTATCCCTCGTAACTGATGATACTGGTGTGGTAATTCAACCACGGTGAAAATAATAGGTGTAAATGAAAAACATTTCAACCTAAGGCCGATATAGACTCAAAATCAAAGAGAACACCCCTATTAATTCTAGGACAACAAAAATAAAACGAATGTCTCGGGGGACCTTCCTAAAACCAACCCTATGGGAGAGATGAAGTCCCCATAAGATTGGCTAGCGAAGGTATGAGGAGCAGTTACGATGATCTACGTGAAACAACCTTGACTGGTGCAAGCACCCTTTATTAAGGAGGGGACCCCTCGGGGGACATGAGACCATGAACAAATGTCTTCCCCAGCTATTATAGGTATGTCCCACCTGTAATCACCTATGTAGGCTACCTAGGAATGGTCATTAAGTCTACCACCTCATAATCAATGACTGGATGAACAGTTGCAGGTCCAACCACACATAAGGGCAGGGTAACTATGTTAGAAGATTCGAAGGCATTACCTCAGACAGAATCATGGCACCAATGAAACCCTTGCATATGTAGTAGTTGAAGCGATACCACAAAGACCAAAACAAGTACAGAGGGGTAATCTCCCTACTTTCCCCGATGCGACCTTGTGCTTAACTCTTGTGTTAGAGGATCTTCCCAACACACTGGTTCTAAAAATTGATTTTCACTCTTTAATGAATCCTAGGTTTTGTTTTCATGGCCTTGGAGAGTTCACTCTCCAATCCTAGTCCAAGGCCCTAAGACTATCTAATCTCGGTTCACTAAAAAATAAAAATTTATAATAGATTTTAGATTACACAATTCTTTTTTATGGTTGTTGTTTATGTCAATGGGAAATGAATTAAACTTTTATGGTGTTTTTGACTCTTGATACAACAAAGCAATGCAAAAATGCCAATTTAATTTGTTCACTTCAATGAAGTCTAGCTATGGGAGGGAAATATATTTTTCTCTTTTCTTTATAGCTTCTCAGAAGAATCCTCAAACATCAAGCAATCACACATACAATTCAGATTCAAAGTTCTTAAAATAATTAAAATCAAACACTTCACCAATGCACCCTTATTCTAATGCTTCAAAAGCTCACAAGCATGCAAATATTTTGTTTTTTCTTTACTTTTCCAAATATAATGAAAATGAGTATTAATCAAACCAAAAACACAATATGAAAATGGAAAAACAACAAATCAACAAGCCAAGGGTTGTAGGAAATCGGTAGTGATGTTGAATAATCTCACTCCAATGTCTCTACAAAGATCTCACCCAAAACTCACCTAAAAGGATACATCTAGCAATGAATGATAATCACAAAAGGACAAACCAAATTCAATCAAAACTAGACACTACTAAATCTATTTAAATTTGTTGGATTCATTTCCCAACTTCATTGGATCACTAGACAATAACCAAACTTGTTCAAGCGACCCAGGAAGTCCACACAGACACACTCCAAACATGGATTGAAGGAAAAATGTGTGACAATAAAACTCAAAAATAGGCAATATGTGGACACCGCAGATCAATTAGAGTCTTATGGGATTAGAGAAGGTAGATCTAATCTCAAAAGAATGGAAATCCTACAATTTCCCTAGTTTACAGGGATCGTCGCGAGACACATGCAGTGCAACCGATGACAATCATCGCGTGACTGTTATACTGCAACAACTACAACCACAAAAAACATGTTTTTTGAAAATATGGACCTGCGTAAGATCTATCATATTTGAAATATCTAACCTCTGGAAGAGTATAGGGAAAGACAAAAATGAAATCACAAACAAAAAATAGAGGAAAATTGGAAAGAAATTATAAACTAGATAAGAATCAAAGATTCATCCCCAGTGGAGTCGCCAATTATTTTATTAGAGATATCTCACCAGTTAGGTAAGTTATATCTCCATAGGACCTGCCTATTGATCCTAGACAAATAGTCAGGCTAGACTTCTAATGGTTTGCCTAGATCTAAACAAGTAATTTATTTTATACCAAGTGGGAAGAGAATGGCATGCCTTACTTATGTAGGTTTTCCTTGTATGTCTTGGTCGTTGGAGACCTTGAGTTCCAACTCCAGTCCTTGGAACTTGCTTCCTTAACACAAGCAACAAAAAAACACCAATCTCTTTCTTCTCCTAGTGTTAGAAATCACTAATCCAATTCAGATCTATGTTGATCTATTGATTACAAGACTAGATCTAAACATTTGTAAATAAGATACAAACACAATTAGGAGAAAACCAATGATCTAATAATGAAATATAGGAAATACATGAATTATCATACCTTGTATGTAGATGCACTCCCCTTTGCTCCTTGATTTTTACTCCTCCTAGAATTCATAACCAAACTAGGCAATATGATTACTAGGAAATATGATTATGGCCTCTTTGAATAGGAGAAGCTCCTATGGAATTGGACAACATAACTTTGCAAATTGTTCTTCCTCATGCTCAAGTCTTTCCTTCTCTATATAGATCCTTGGAAGAGGCTTATGAGAGCTTCTAGATCTTCTACAACTAAATGGAGACTCACATTATGTGAGTTCCTAGGTTCATGCCACAAAGATACAACTCATCCCTCACTTACCTTTTCATAACTCAACGAATCTAGAAGGTTGCAAATATTGTCACCTATTTCATTATATATGACAAATGACAATCGTCGCTTGTGGTCTCATGCATGTCTTGCAACGACCCTAAAAATTTTCCTAAATATTGAGCTAGAGATGTGTCTTGGAACTCAACTAAAAGCATTATCTTGCAATGCATTTAGTAGCTACTACATTGCATTGCAAAAAAATCAATCAAAAAAAGGTTTGAGGATAAAATCAAACTCTCAACCAGATCCAAAAATTGATTTTGTAGCAACCACTTTTGTAGTAGAAGCATAACTTATTTCTCCCACTTCAAAACCAACATATACATAGAAATTAATCATTGGGCAGCTATATCTCAAATTTCAAGAGAATCCAGTCAAAGAACTATAAATATCACAAGAATTTGTTTTCTTTGAAGAATCAATACCACGGGACAAACCACAAGTTATTCTAGCCAACATGGTAGATGAAGAAGGAATTGGCCCCACCAAGGAGGAGACTATAACTTTTGAATTCCCGATTATAGATCCAAGAGGGATAACACAAATGAAGAAAATTCCTCCTTCAACTTTACCAAATTTTATGATATAGCAAGTGAAGATCCAAATACATTTCTTTTTGAATTCGATGTCCTTTGTAGAAGTTACAATTATACTACCAATGCTAATAAATTGAAGTTATTCCCTACTACAATGAATAATGCAACACTTCGCTAGTTCGTGGGACTTGATGAAGATAATATCCGAGTATGCGATGAAATGAAGCAATCATTCTTGAAGAAATATCATGACACTGCAAGGCCAAATTTTTGAGAGAATAAATCTTTAAGATTACCCAGAAAGAAAATGAGAGTTTGGAGGATTATGTGGAACACTTTCAGTACAATTTGTAGAGGTTAAAATAGAGTAAGTTGGATAAATAAACCTTGCAAATAATTATGTTAATATGAATTCGAGATGAATGTATTGACCTCTTAAATTTGATAGGAGTTGGAGATTTTTCTCAATTAACCTATGAATAAATTTGTGAGCTATACAAACACTATCAAGGGGAAACTCAAAGCATGGAAAGGGCCCAAGAGATACAGTTGACAAAATTTCAAAATCATCCAAAGTAGGGATCACTTGAGCTGATATTGGAAACCAATTAGAGAAATTAAAAACCAATATCCTTAGCTCCTTAAGATCACTATTGGATACTTTTAAAAATAAGAAGTGGGATGAAGCAATGTTGACGCTCTCAATATTTTGTTGCAAATGTAGAAAAATAACCCCCTAGGGGATTGTTTGTTGAACAACGTTGAAATATGTGAAGTCTGTGAACATAATCACACTTACCAAATGTTTTCCTTCTTAGCAAGGTTTTAAAGTTATTTATAAATGATCCAACAAGGAGATCGATCATATGTGTTTGATTTCCTAGAAACGTCCTTGGAAACTTTGTCCACTAGGTATGGTTCAATATCCTTCTTAGATTTATAATACATTTTGGTCTAATAAAAAAAATTCACAATATCCCCTTCAAATTTGGTATCCTCCCTTTCCTTGGTAAAAATGGGCACCTCAAAACCATCCTTGAAAGTAGGATTGGCAAGGTCCTTCATTTGGAACCCAACCACAACAATCAACTCCTCAAACTCCACAACAAACACAATTCTCCCAACCACAATTGAAAATTCCCTAGCAACAACAATTACAACTACCTACAAGTATCCCTCCACCAAGACCAAAAATTCCTACTCGACCCACCACTAATCCAAACAATAATGCATCTCAACCTGCTTACAATGTTGAGTTGCCAAGTTACCCTACATATTTGATCTCCCCTGTAGATTAACAAGATATTCAGAATTTCAAAATCTTGTATATTTTTTTTTGTAGCAAATCATTCTATTGATCATCCTCCCATAGCACCACAAACTACTTCTCTTGGAAATTCATTATGGATTGCACAACTTCCTCCCTATTTGGAGAGGCTAAGTTTATACATACCCCTCACTCAGCCTAAATTTGACTTCCTAGGAGAACTAAGGAATGAGTGTGTAAACATTCCATTTTTTCGGATGATCAAATATTTACCCATATATGCCAAAGCAATTAGAGAAATATGATTAAGGAAACTTGGTAAGACAAATAAAGAACCTCAAACTATTCATGTGATCTACCAATTGGTAGATTTGATGCTTGGAAATTTCTTCACAACCAAGTATATAGATCCAAAGCCCTATATTTGATGTCCACATTAACAATATCCCCATCTCAAACACTCTTATCGACTTAGGGGCCTCTATTAACATTATGACTAAGGAAACTATGGAGAAACTTAGACAACCCAACTTACGGAAAAATTTTAGAGTTCTTTGATTAGCTAACTGATCTACTATTAAATATGAAGGCATCCTAGAGAGCATGGTGATTTATGTGGATTTCTAGGAATACCCAACAATTTTCATGGTCCTACGACCTAAATCTAATCTTGGTGGTTATCCACTAATTTTAGGAAGGTCGTGGTTGGCCACTGTATATGAATATATTGGCTACAAATCTAGAGATATGACTATTTCTCATGGGGGTTCCACTAAGAAACTTACCTTATATCCTCTTGCTAATCCTAGCACAAATCAAGAAATTCCTATATAGGTAGGAAACGGGGACAATGACAATGAGAGAATTAAACAATTGCGTACACTTGACATAGCTCTCTCTTTTAAGGAGAAGAGTGGGAATGACTTAATTTGTGATATTATAACCGACCCTTATTTATCCTACAATCATATCTTGGACATGTTGCAAGAAGGTAACTCATTCTCTACTAAATCACTACAACTAAAGTCCATGTCTTCTTATCTATACACCATATATGAAACACATAGTATGCCAGTAGAAATTATCTCAGGAAGAACACTCAACATCAATCCTAGGCTAGAAGTTTCATAGAAAAATTAGTTAATTGAGTTACTACAAAATCATATTGGTGCATTTGTATGAAAATACACTGATATGAAGGGGACCCATCTTGGTATTTGTACTCCCCACATCTATATCAGAGATGATTCTCGGCCTATTCAACAACCCTAACATTGAATAAACCCTACATTCTGTGAGATAGTAAAAGATAAGTTGAAAATATTGTTGAATGTAAATTTCATCTATCCCATCTCTAGTAACCAATGGGTTTTCCCCCTGATAATTGTTTATTTTTCATAAGCTAGGTTAAACATGAAGTTTATTCCATTTTTAGAATTTCACTTAACCATAAAAAATAATGTTTCAACAACCAAGATCACAAGATGAAACACCATGCAAAAGAACACAAGAAGTATCCTGGGAAACCCTTCTCAACAAGGGAAGAAAACCCAACCAAATCCTTTTCTATATTCTTCAAGAGAAAGACCTTCACCACCAATAAGACCTAGCACACAAGAGGGTGCTCAAACCCTAGAAGACTAGTGCCCAAGAGAGGTGCGCACTTTTCCCAAGGAGATATACTTTCTGAAATTTCCAAACTCATGTGAGAGATATGTTTCCACAATCGAGAATCTACCTTTACTTATACTAACCTGAACCTATCAACATAAGTGTCTATTGGCACAACAGGGCCGACTTCACTAGCTTATAATATAATTAATATTAACCAGATTAATTATCTTTTACATTAATTACTAGTCACATTAAGGTGGGGCCGACTTGTACCCTTTACATTACAATTAGGGTTACAGGCATGCCTGACTCTTGAAAAATATAGCAAGGGATCTGATACAACCACTAGTGCTCATCCACTAGGGGCACATCCATAGGGATGTCCATATCTCTAGCTCACCGCATTACACAAAAGAGTCAGTTCTTCACACATTCACCTGTGCTCGTCCATAGGCATGTCCACTCAATAGATCTTCTTTCCCTCTTCATCATAGATGAGAGTCATATGGAGTTTCTCATCAACTCTGCTACTCAGAGGAGGCTAATACATCATCTTCATTTTTGTTCTCATGACGATGCACCCAACACTTTGTGATTTCACACATTCACCTTGTGCTCAGCCACAGGCACGTCCAACTCAGCAGATCGCCTTTCCCACAAGATAATCATCTGGAGTTCTTCTCAACTCTTTGAATGGAGGAGGTCATGTCTACGTTCCAGCTCTGTCTAAGATAAGAACCACATACCCTTCTTAGGGGATTTCTCTCAGGTTTGTAAGCTGGATAAAGTCTCACAGAGTTGCAATGATCCACATCTCACATGTTTGTAAGTTGGAGAATGTCTCACATAGGTGCAATCATCAACACTCCCTCTCATCTAGGGAGGAATTCTTCATCATGTCAAGTCTCACACATATGTACTTTGAATTTTTTCTTGGCTGGAGTCATCAACACTCCCTCTCAACTAGGGAGGCTTTCTTCATCAATTTAGTTTGGTGAAGATGTCTGCAATCTGCTAATGTGTAGGAAGGTACTGCATGTGTACGATTTTCCTCTGCATCATATCTCTAATATAAGGATATTTCATCTCATCGTGTTTCGATCCATCAAGAAACACTTGGTTTTCAAGGATCTTGACACATGGCTCTTGGTTATCATCATAGGATCCATCTCATAGTAAAGTAAATCTGTCAGAAGATTGTGAAGCCACATTGCTTCGCACACTCGATGATATATACTATGCCTTTGTGGTACCCAAGGCCACATAGTTTTGTTTCCTTCTATATCAGGAAACCATGGAAACCTTCATGGTAGAACAACAACCGGATGTTCTCTATCAGTCCACTGTACTTTCTACTCAATCTGAATTGACATATCCTGCAAACTCAAGTTCACACTGGAGGCATATCTTAGGGCATATCCAACTGTGTCTCGTATATATCTCAATACATGTTTTTTTGTTGTCTAGTGAGTCTGTCTCAATTGACTCATGAAATGACTAAGCCCATTCACTGCATGGCATGAATCAAGTATGGTGTTAACTAGATACATCAGTGATCCAATTAGTTGTGGATCAGTTTCATCTGAATCATCATCAATCTTTTTATTTAAATCCATCATGGTGGATTTTTCATTTTGTCATACTGAACTTATTTAATATTTTCACTGTATATTTTCCTTGACTCAGGAAAATCTCATCGGTCCTCTGTCATACTTCTTGTCCCAAGAAGTAGTGCATCATACTCAGATTCTTCATCTTGAATTCAGAAGTCAAGGATTACTTGTATCCAACAACAAGGCTTTATGAATAAGTCATAGAAATCAGGCTCTCATCACCAACACTATAATAATATAGGTTTGGATTAGCAACACTCTTGCTGAAATCCAAACTCGTCAATAATCTATCTATCTGATATAGTTTCCAACTCATGGATGGTAGTACATATGGAAGTGTATCGGGTTTACTGGATCAAGTGTCTCATCATAAACAACTCCCTCTGCTTGTGAGAAAACTTTAACTATAGATATCATTTTGTATTTCTTGACACTTCCATCAACTGCATGCTTGATCTTATAGATCCACTACAAACTTATCTTCTAGTCCCTGAATAATATCTTATACATCATTCTTTAAGATATACTAGTATTATTCTATTATGGCATCTTGCCATATCTGTTCTCTTGTTGCTTCTCCAAGACAAGGAGGCTCAACATCACTAAAGTGGCTCATGACTGAAGAATAGCTCAAAAATATCTTTTTCTTTCTCGGGATGTGCCTTGAGAGGCATGTATGTTTCTCTTCCTCTTGGAGAGTGAGTCTAGGTAGGAATTTTATGCCCTACTACAATATCTCTGAACATATCAACTAGAACAACTGGATCAACTGTAATAATGTTTGTCTCCCTCTGAACTGCTGAAGGGGGAGAAGGTATTGTCTTACTGTCAATCTCCATCTGAGATTCTCTGGATCTTTGAAAGACTATCTCTTCTTCAAGGACAACGTCTCTGCTTGTCTCAATCTGTCTCTGACTAGGGATGTCGATTTGGAATGTCCTTGAAGATTCACTCTATCCTTTCTTTCTAAAGGATCTATCTTGGACTTCTTCTCTTTGGGTACATGAAAATACACTGGGCACCCAAATAACCTAAAGTTTTCAATCTCAGGCTTCATTCCGGTGAAGACTTCTTCGGGAGTTATGTTTTTCAAAGTCTGGTGAAGAATCTTGTTCTGAACATATACTGTGTCATGCATGCTTCTACCCATATAATCATAGAAATATTCTTATAATGTATTATTGGTTTCCCCAATGATATTTCTATTCTTCCTCTTTCTCAATTAGTTTTGACTCCCTCTGAGTCAAGTGGCTCCCTCTGAAGGATAAACATATTCCTTTATTATTAACCTATCTGGAACAAGAAAACAAGAGGAACCAGAACAAGAATATCTCCTAAAGGAGAATAATGAGTGCATCTCTATAATTAAAACAATTTAAGTAGTGTTGTCACATCTACAACACCTACTTGTAATGTAGCAAACTTTATAAATATAGGTTAGAGGAATGACAATGTCAACAATCAAACCTGGAGTCTTCACTTTGAGTGTGTTGTTCCTTTGAATGCACTGAGATCCCTCTAGATCCATGACTTCAGGAAAAGGTTCCTTCCTCCTGCAATTTCCCTCATGACAATGATACACATAATATATATAAAAGTGCATACCTGTGGGTGCTAATATGATTTCTCCAATGGCTCTTGGCTGATCTTTTTCGTCTTGAAATATTCATGAAGGAGGTATGTCACAGTGACACATTTTTGTATTACCCACAATAAGTCTTCCTTTGAAGTCTTTTCTTCCAGAAACTTGAAGTTTCTTGATCCATCAAGCTTAACTTCCATCATAGTTTTGTTCATCATAATTTTAGATTCTTCACAACCCTTTGTCAACTGGGCTAGAAAACCTAACGGCTAGGCTAGGCTATCACTTTTAGGTTTTGTTGGACTTATGACTGCCAACAATAAGCCTTTGAAATATGAGAGAAAACTGGTGAGTTGAAGAGCTCCTTCAATGAGTTGCAGAAACCCTAATACTAAAATTTCTGCAGAAATTGGCGAAACCCTAGAAACCCTAGGGCCAAAATTTCAAAATGTTGGGAATTTTGATTTGAAGCTTGTTGGAGATGCGTTGAAGGAAGACTTACACTCCCATGCCATTTTTGTGTCCAACGTCTAAGTGCCAAGTGTTGAAAACCTCCATAAGAGAAGGTCGTACGGATTTTCCAGGAACCCTAGGAGGGTCGTACGGTTTCTACAGAAGAGAGAGAGGATGGCTGAAAGTTGTTTGTGCAATGGGTTCTTCAAGACCTATGCTCTGATACCATGTTGATTTTTCATAAGCTAGGTTAAGCATGAATTTTATTCCATTTTTAGCATTTTTCGTAACCATAAAAAATAATGTTGCAGCAACCAAGATCACAAGAAGAAACACCATGCAAAATAACACAAGAAGTATCCTGGGAAACCCTTCTCAACAAGGGAAGAAAACCCTGCCAAATCCTTTGCTATATTCTTCAAGAGAAAGACCTTCACCACCAATAAGACCTAGCACAAAATAGGGTGCTCAAACCCTAGAAGACTAGCACCCAAGAGAGGTGCGCACTTTTCCCAAGGAGATATACTTGCTAAAATTTCCAAACTCATGTGAGAGATATGTTTCCACAATGGGGAATCTACCTTTACTTATACTAACCTGAACCTATCAACAAAAGTGTTTATTGGCACAATAGGGCCGGCCTCAATAGCTTATAATATAATTAATATTAACTAGATTAATTATCTTTTACATTAATTACTAGTCACATTAAGGTGGGGCCGACCTGTACCCTTTACATTACAATTAGGGTTACAGGTAGGTCTGACTCTTGAACAATATAACAAGGGATCTGATACACCCACTTGTGCTCATCCACTAGGGGCACATCCATAGGGATGTCCATATCTCTGGCTCACTGCATTACACAAAAGAACCAGTTCTTCACACATTCACCTATGCTCGTCCATAGGCACGTCCACTCAATAGATCTTCTTTCCCACTGCATCACATAGGAGAGTCATTTGGAGTTTCTTGTCAACTCTGTTGCTCAGAGGAGGCTAATACATCATGTTCATTTCTGTTCTTATGACGATTCACCCAACACTTTGGGATTTCACACGTTCACCTTGTGCTCAGCCACAGGCACGTCCAACTCAGCAGATCGCCTTTCCCACAGGATAATCATCTGGAGTTCTTCTCAACTCTCTGAATGGAGGAGGTCATCTTTACGTTCCAGCTCTGTCTCAAATAGGAACCACATACCCTTCTTAGGGGATTTCTCTCATGTTTGTAAGCTGGAGAAAGTCTCACATAGCTGCAATGATCCACATCTCACATGTTTGTAAGCTGAAGAATGTCTCACATGGCTGCAATCATCAAAAATAATTGTTTATAAGAAAAATGGGGAGTGGTAGATTTGCATTGACTATAGAGAATTGAGCAAAGCTACTTCAAAAGGCCATTTTCCTTTACCTTTTATCAATCAATTCCTTGATACATTTCCAGTAAAGAAGTTATTCTCTTTCCTCGATGGGTTTGGTGGATAAAATGAAATTTAGCTTGCTCGAAAGGACAAAGATAAAACCACTTTTACCTCCATAGTTCAGAAACAAGAAAAATAAGTCCCCATGAAAACACAACCTCAAGAAACAACTAGGAGACCCAAGTTGGGGAAAAAGAACCAAACAATCACAACCCATTACTACCCCAAGAGAATCAACTAGCATAAATAACCAACCTAAAGGATCAGTTAAAATAAATATTTTGCAGTAAGGTGTAGTAGATATTCCACCTTTACAAAATACAAGAGATGACACACGTTTTGATTCTTTGCACCAGAAAATTATCTAGAAAAATGGTAAGCATAAGATATATGAAGTTCAAGTGAAAGAAGTCCAGTTAAATTTTATTAATAATATTTAATCAGTCACATCTAGAGTTATTGAAAATATTGCATCCCATCTTGAAGTCACTCAAATTGGAATCTATCCAACAACTACAAAATTTGAAACAGATATTGTAGACATGAGAAGCACCACCTCAAATTGAAGTTAAAAAATAACAAGATCCAATGACATATAAATTCACTTTTAGTATTATTTCATCAACCAGTCCTGGAAGAATGATGAAGCAGATTAGGGGAGTTTATGAAATAGTTTTCCAAGTTGACTCCTTAGTAATTGAAACCCATAATGATATGGTGCTCAACACTTAGTTGATCGAGCTATTGAGGAATTGTCTACATTTCCTTCTAATAGTCACCTGATCTTATCTCGATTGAAAATTTAGGCATCCAACAGGCATGGAGAAAATTCAACAGTTGACTTTTCTCCATGCCCATTGGATGCACCAAATCTACAATTGATATCTTGGATGCACTGAATCTACAATTGAGATAAGGATCGCCCTAATATCCTTTCCCTAATGGCTTGTGGAATTCATTGAGAACTTGATAAGAGGCACTCAACCTTTGGAGTAGACTATGTAAATCTATGTAGGTAACATACTCAACTAGTAGCATCCAATGATTGATTATTGAGTGAAGTGGACAAATTTTATTTAAAATCTTCTTCATTAGATATAACCATGCTCCCTACGAAGCCTACTGGTGAGAAAGAGCCTATTTTGAAACACAATCATAATAGAAGATTCATGATAATACGATCTATTTAAAAAGAAAAATATAGTGAACTAGAATGGAACAATAATAACATATACTAGAAAAGGTGACTAGCTCTAAAGAATAGTTCTAGAAACTTATGAAAAATATATATAAGTTAGATTCATTAATTGATGCTAGTTTTCAGTTGTGGAATATGCTCGAGAAGGATGAATTGTATGAAAACATAAAGAATCAAAGCAATACCTATGTATGTGCAGAAATAAAGTATGGACAAAATAGTAACATTCAACAATAAGATCAATAAAGTAAGGAGTAATCAACAGAAGATGACGACAAAAATCACTCATGACAAGAAACAATCTTGGAAAAATTTATTAAATCTCATTGAAGTCCAACAAATAGCCAAACAAGCACTGGATGTTGTATAAAAAATAGAAACCCAATACATAATCAACCGTCTTCGAATAAATGGAGAAATTTTATGTCTTGGTGAAGAAGAATGAAAATGCATGTGCATAGGTTACCTAGGGCTTCACCAAATTTGCTTCCCTATTGGAGAAGGATATTCTTTCTTTGATTGTGAGGTACCAGATGATAATATGCATACAAAAATACAATTTTTATAACAATTGTTAGTAGAAAGAGAAAGATAGAGAGCACAATGACACAATAGATCCCATTAATGCTATTATTATATCAATATACAATTTTAGTTGTCTCTTTGAGGGGGTAACCTCCAACAAAGTAGATATCAAGGACAAAATGATACATTTTCCATGCTTTCTACCCCCATTTATACTATTTCTATCTTCTAGAGAAAATTCTAGAGGAAGAACTTTATGGAGGCAGAACCTTATAGTAAGTCTTCTTACATTAGATGTGTTCACATTATTACATCGCCCTTATTTACTAATTTTGGTATTTATTAAATAGAAAAACACATTATTTTATCTACTTGATGGGTTAGGGAAGTTAGGACCCTAGCATGACCTGCCCCTTGAAAAAACAACCTTTTCCTCAAGGATTGAGATGAGGGATTTGTTGCAAACTAGTAGTCGGATCCCATGTGGAATCCTTAGGTTGTGTATCCTTCCACTGTACTAAAACTTCCTTGATTGTGCGCTAATAGAGATGACTCTCTCATTGGTCCAAGATTGTTTGGGGATGCAACCAAATGGATCCTTCTTCATCCAATTTAGGGATACTGGTTTGAATCTGGTACTTGGTTCCACTCGCTTTTTTTAAGAAGGAAACATGGAAAACTAGATGGAGCTTAGAGTGATTGGGGAGATATAACTTGTAAACCATGGGCCCCACATTCTTGGTGATTGTATAAGGGCCATAAAACTTTGGAGCAAGTTTCTGGAAGTGATTTTCTTATAAGGTTGCAGATGAAGAAATACTCGGTTCCCTTTAGCAAATTGGCATTCAAAACGACCCTGATTAGATTGTTACTTCATGTGATTCTGAGCCATGACCAAATTCTCTTTGAGGGTATGTAGAATGGTAGTTCATACTGTAAAGGTTTTATTAACGTCTTGGATCTTGGAGACACCTAGAATGTAGGATAATACAGAAGGTGGATTTTGACCATAGACCACCTCAAAGGGAGTCATGTGAGTAGCACCATGGTAAGAGGTGTTGTACCACCATTCAAAAAGTGGTATCCATTGAACCCATTAATATTGTTGGTTAGACACAAAAAACCGTAAATATGTTTTCAATCACTTGTTGACCACTTTCGTTTGACCATTAGTCTGGGGATAATAGGCCATGCTAAGATGTAATTGGGTACCTTGGAGCTTGAACAATTCTTTCCAAAAGTTGTTGGTGAAATATGGATTGCAATCTGAGACAATAGAGTGGGGAATTCCATGGATTTTGAAGATCTTGTCTATGAAAATTTGAGCCACGATGGATGTTGTGAATGGGTGTTGGAGGGCACAAAAATGAGAATATTTGGAAAGGACATCAATTACAACCATGATGATTGGTTTATTTCCATAGTTGGGTAATCTGAAAATGAAATCCTTAGAAATATTAGTCCATATAGCAAGTGGGATAGAGAGAGGTTGTATTTGATTGTTTCTCCCTTGTTGCATTGGAAAGTATCATATTCATCCACAAAAGTGCAGATGTCTCATTTCATGCCTTCCCGGAAAAAATAATGTTTGATTCTTTCATATGTTTTGTGAAAACCCGAATGCCCTATTGTTGGTGAAGCATGGAGTTCATAGATCATAGTGGATTTAAAGTGAGGCTTTTGCTAAAATACAAGAAATATTTATAGCAAAGCTCCTCATTGTGCCAAGAGTATCCCAGAGATGAATGAGGATATTGTTGCAATTGTTGGATCAAGTGAAAAAGTTTGTTGGATCAAGTGAAAAACATTCTTGGCAAACTACCTTTAACCAATCTACTACAAGAAAGGAGAGTGAAAAGAGGGACATGTATTCTTCATATTTTTGTGAAAGAGAATCAACAACCACATTTTCTTTTCCCTTCTTGTAAATGATCTCATAATCAAAGTTGAACATTTTGTTCAACCACTTATGTTTCCCAAAGGAGGAAATTATTTTTTCCAAAAAATGTTTGACGCTACGATGATCAATTTTAATTTGGAAGTGTTACCCCAACAAGTAAGGATGCCAAAGATCCACAACATGAATAATAGACAACATTTCTTTTTCATGGGTGGATTTTCCCAAGTGTCTCTCAAAAAATTGTTTCCTAGTGAAATCCAAAGGTATACCATCTTCCATGAGAACAACTCTAATTTCTTTCCCAGAAGCATCACATTCCAAAAAAAAATTCTTTTTGAAGTCAGGTAGTGCTAGAACATGAGTCTTACACATAGCCTCTTTCAAGGCTTGGAAGTATTGATCAACGAGTGGAGACCAACTGAAAGCATTATTTTTAAGGAGAGTTGATCTAGGTGGATATTGGTGGCCACCCACCTATTCCAATTGGCTCCTCTTGACATTTTTTAGTTCATCACGTTCTTTTGTACTTATTTGTAATTGTGGGTTCTACACTTCCGTGGATATCTAAAGCCCTACACATATTACAATAGGATATTGGTGGTATCCCACCAAATCCAATTGGATTATTTTGGATGTTTTCATGTTAGCACATCTTTTTGTACTTCCAGGGCCATTTTGGGGCCCTAAACAATGTTTTTTTGTCTTGCCAGAGTCAAACTGTAGACAGAGTCAGAGTTTGACAGCGTAATGTGTATTTCTTGAAAATGCCTTTCCAACAGGCTATCACGTGCCTAAAACAGAGGTCGTATGCAAAATTTATGACCCCAAGAAGTTGAGGTACCAACTTACCCATAGGGGCCCACATGAATTTTGGCGTTTCACCTCCTAGGGTTAGGTTTTTGGATGTCTAGGGTTTTGGTATTCATGATTAATATTAAAAAGTCCTTTGGAGCCTCATTGTAATCATTCTTCTCAGATGAATGCACGTAGAAACCACATCTCTTCTCAGAGATATCTACCACCATTCGAGTAAGTTGTTTCAATTCTGCAGTTTTACAGTTTCATCCTATTTCATTTATTCAATAGAATATATTGTTCACTGGATATATGTGTTGTTCTCCATATCTATGTGTTTATTGTATTCAGTCTGTTAATTAGTTTGTTCCACTCCTAAATATGGATCAATGGTATCAGAGCGGTCTTCTCTTCGTTTATTTTTCTTCGTGCATGTCCTTAAGAAGATCTGGGTACAAGAAGTTGGGACTCGAACCAATCGATCCTTTGCACGATCGACCACGCCGATCCCAACAACAACCCATGGGGAATAAAAATAAATATGATGGAGCAAGAGATCCTTTTAAAATGTTTCTCGAGGAATCCCTTGCGCGATAAAGGAATGAAATGATGGACAAATTTGCATAGATCCTTTGGCGACTACCCATAGGAGAAGAATCTTCATCAAGTGGCCATGCAACCCCCTTTAAGGTACATGTAAATTTTCATATTCCATTATTTGAAGGACTGATAGATGCATATGTTGTAGATAAATGGTTGAATATGCTTAAAGGGTATTTTTCGGTCCACAATTTTTCCAATAGGGAAAATATTACTTTTGCACTCCTTAAGGTCATCCCCCATGTTAAAGACTGGTGGGATACTTACTCTTAGCAAAGGGCCATAGATGAATCTGCAATATTTGTGGTTTCCCCTACATGGGATTCCTTCTGGGATTCCATTAAAGAACAGTACTACCCTATTGGAAGCTACGAGGACCAGTACACCAAATGTACCACCCTACGTCAGGAAAGGGACCAGACAGTACCAGATTTAATCAATATTTTCCATAGCTTGCACACCAAATTGGGTATCAAAGACTTTGAGCGACATATGGTGCTCAAATACCGCGATTGTTTTCATAGATACATTCAAACATAAATGGAGTTTTTGTACATCGCCTCATTAGGTACGACTTATAGATATGTTGTCAAGATCGAGCATAAATTTAAGCAGAAGAGGCGAGAGTTTGGATCTACAAACTCCTCATAGCCGAAGCAGGGAAAAGGTGGCCCCAACCCACACAACAAGGGACAGAGCAAAGATGGCCACTCTCAGGATAACTAGTCCAAGACGTAACACAATAAGGGAAATGAGAAGATGAAGAAGGACACAGGAAAATGGTGTGAATAACAAAAATCCCTTGGCATAACATCGAGGAATGTCGCTCCAAGAAGTCACTCGTGGCCGAGATGAATGCTTCCGAGTCAAAGGCTGATTCTGACTCATGTCAACATATCTTTATGTACTTCTAGGTTCGTTTTGGGGCCCTAAACAACGTTTTTTTTTTTTTTTTCCACAGTCAAACTATAGACAGAGTCAAAGTGTGACAGTGTAATGTGTAGTTCTAGAAAATACCTTTCCAACGAGCTATCATGTGCCTAAAACAAAGGTCGTATGCAAAATCTACAACCATGGGAAGTTGAGGTACCAACTTACCCATAGGGGCCCACATGAATTTTGGTGTTTCACCTCCTCAGGTTAGATTTTTGGATGTCTAGGGTTTTGGAATTCATGAGTAATATTAAAAAGGCCTCTAGAGCTCATTATAATCATTCTGCTCATATGGATGCGTGTAGCAGCCACACCTCTTCTCAAAGATAGCTACCACCATTCGAGCAAGTTGTTTCAGTTCTGCAGTTTTACAATTTCAGCCTATTTCATTTATTCAATATAATATATTTTTTACTAGATATGTTTTTTGTTCTCCATATCTCTGTGTTTATTGTATTCAGTATGTTAATTAGTTTGTTCTGCTCCTAAATCTAGATCAAGAGCAGTGAGGGGAGCTACAATTTTTTCGTAGTTTTGAACAAACTTGCGATAATATCCCGTTAAACCCGAGAAATATCTCAAACTTTTAAGATTTTTAGGATGGGACCAATCCTTCATACCTTTTGTTTTCTTAAGATCCATATGAACACCATCCTTGTCAATAATATGGCCTAGGTACACATTTAGACTATTTGAGAAAGAATTTATGCTAAGATATTAAATGTAATACTTGATCTGCATGGGCCAGATGAGCTTGAAAAGTTCTACTATAAATGAGGATATCATAAAAGAAGACACATGCAAACTAGCAAAGGAAAGGGCGGAAGACATGATTCATGATGATTTGGAAAGTGGAGGTTGCATTACACAGGCTAAAGGGCATGAACAAGAACTAATAATGGCCTTCATGAGTTTGAAAGGAAGTTTTGGTAATATCAACCTCTTTCATACATATCTGGTGGTAGGCAGAATGCATATCAAGTTTGGTAAATAATTGAGTGCAACTCAATTCATTGAAAAGGTGATCAATAAAAGGAATGGGAATTTTTTCTTTGATGATAATTTTTTTGAGGGATCAAAAACCAAGGCACATGCACCATGTACCTTATTTCTTGAGTACAATGATAATGGGAGAAGAATAATGAATGTTACTAGAATGGATGGCACCTATCACTATCAATTCCTAAACATTTTTCTCAATTTATTGTTTTGGGAAAATGGGTGATGATAAGGGAGAACATTGGGACGAAGAATACTAGGGACAAGTGGGATGGAATGATGATGGGCGTCACGGGAAGGGGAAATTACTTAGGGTTTGTCAAAAATAGATTGGTGTTTGGAGAGGATAAACTGTGAATAGTGGGTGAGGAGGTCTCAACTACTTCAATGGCATGGAATTGGGAAATAATGTCAAAATGACCTTTTTTTAGGAGTTTCTCCATTCAGTGTGAATTGATAATCTCGGGGGAACCTGTTGTGATGCCTTTGAAATAGTACTATTGTGCATCCTATTGGAAACTCATAGTTAATTCCTTGAAGTCCATCATTATGGGACCAAGTGTGTGTAGCCATTCAACACTGAAAACAATGTCGCAACCACACATGTCAATAGAAAACATGTGGGATTTTGGGTTATAATGAACAATTTTTTGGTGCAAATTCTCACAATGACCCCCACATTTTATGGAACTGTCATTAGCAATCATGATTTGAAATGTATTGACTACACATATATAGCATAGGGTCCCTTGAGAAATTTGGAGATGAATAAAATTATGGGTGTTTCATTGTCAACTAGGATAATGACTTCCTTATTCTTGATATACCCAATTAACTTAAGGGTTTGGGGAGAAGAGATACCATTGAGAGCATTCAGAGAGATAAGCGGTTCAACTTGTTAGCAATAATTATGGTCATGGGTTCGAGGAGCATTCGGGTCCGTTAGTCACACAAAGTGCTCAAGCGCAGCTCGGAATGATTCTTGTTTTCCAAAAAAGCAGATCAAGCGAGCGGGCGAAGTTTTTTTATTGACAGCCGAGATCCGTCCACGAAGTAGATCAACGGTTATCGGGATCTCGGAGTTGCCAATTTACCCGACATTTAGCAGTAAAGGTGTCCCTTCCGTTTGGAGGCTAAATATAGGTCATTCGATCCAGGGGCATGTGTCGCGAGGGCTAACCATCTCGACGTTTCGCCCGTTGCAATTTTAACATTCAAAGGACAGCTTCGTTATTTCGTGAGACGCGAAGTGTCGAGAGCATCTGGGAACTCGGGCCCACAGAAGTGCCGAGAAGATCAGAGCCGTCTGCCAGCAGAGACACGTGGCGAGAGATCCTGCGGAGTCAGGGATCGGGGAACTGGAAGTCCCGCGCACATGGTAGCAGGAATTGCGATATCCCGATACGCGATTTCCCGACGGGGATGAGGAATATAGTGGAATACATGTGGTGTGCTGTCGCAAACCTCAAGGACTTGTGCGTCAAAACATCAAAAGCACCAAAGCCCCAACAAAGATTAAGCTCCAACCATAAAGAGGAGGTCGTATGGGCCATAGAATAGCCAGGAAGGCTAACCCATAGGAGGAGGAGCTCATCGCACACCGGGATATCGGGAATCTCGGAGGCGAAGAGTTCGCGCATTGCAAACTCGCGAATCTCAAATCCTGAATTCCCAAAAAGCCCGAAGCTTCATCGCATACATCCACCATCTGTCCCTTGTCTCCACGTCTTCTTTCCGTATCATGCTAACCACAGTTTTTCAGCCACTGTGTTCCTCCACCTGGCTCGTACACTTAAACACCCATGGATCCTGCCACTTGTATCTGCCCTATCGTTTTCCTGCCCGATCACCGTCCACTCACCACTCCACGTCAACTCATCAGTCCTACCATGATTTCTCCAAGAAAGATTCAAATGACAGAATATGAAGGTTTCCATGTCTTGTAGGCACAGGATCGTCCAAGGCCTCCCCCGATCCCAATGAAACAGTTATTGCAGCAGTTGAGGGTAGTTGGACATCGTTTCCTCCATAAATGGAAAGCCAAGGAATGAATGCAAGCTTGTCAATTCAGTCACAGGGAATTTGGAACACGATTGCGTCTGACTAAAGTTCACGAACGTCCAGAGACTGCAGGCGCAGTAAATGTGAAGACGTAATGTCTTCAACGCGATGTCTCGATTTAGCTTCCAGGGTTTTCGTTCCAAGTATATGGAGGCATTTCGGCCATTTTGAAAGCATCGATGGTTGAGCAGAGCTCCCTGGTTGTAAAGTTTTAATGAAGCATTGTTGTTCTGGATATATATGAACTTTGGAGACTTCTTGCCTTATGAATGCCAGTTTCTCTCATGTCTTTGTTTACACTGTGTTAGAGCAGCTTGGAATTGGAGGATCCAGTTGAGCTGTAGCTATTATAGGATGATGTTGTAATGGATCACTGTAATAGTTATGGAGCCTCTAATCAGTCCTTGTAACTTCCTTAACGCTGAAGGACTTGGAATTGGAGGATCCAGTCAAGTCTTCTTTCAGTTTCTTGAAGCCCTGAGCCAGGAGGATCCTGCTATCAGAGTTTTTCTCCTACAGACCGTTGCAAGCCTGTTGCCCAGAGTCGTTTGTTCACTTTCTCCTAAGTCTTCCACCCATTCATCTTTAAATCAACCCACTGGATGAAGTTAGGATTCTAGACCTCCTCTGTTCTTTACGTACCAAACTCAGTCCCTGAGTTAGAGTAATACCTCCTAGGGCCATTATCTCCATTTGATCACCCTTCATAAACAAATCGTGACATAAAACTGATGGGCGTTGGGCTCTTCTCCTGCAAGCAATCCAGGAGTGACTTTTGATGCTAACACAACTTTTGATGGATCAAAGGGCAGGCTATGATCATCGGCTTGGAGCAGCGCTTTAGAATGGGAAGCATTTCCATCCCCTTTAGAAACATTCTTAGAAATCGTCATAAAAATATTTTTCTCCTTACACTTGTGCCCCAATTTTTTTTTTATCATCACAGTTATAGAAAATACCCTTAAGTTGTCGTTCATCCATTTATGCTCGAGATAATTTTTGGATCTTAAGAGAAGGGGAAGTAGGGGTAGGATTAATGGGATGAGAGCAGGGAATAAAGGAGGACTTTCTAGTTTAGGAAGAGACTACTTGTTGTGTTTCCTTGGCATGGTCAGTAGCTACAATCCTAGTCTAGGGGAAAGCCATGAGAACGTGAGCTCAGATGTCATCCTTAAATCCACTAATAAATCATTCATGGAAGAAGGTGTCGTAAATGCCTTTAGTTCAGAAAGAAAATTGCTCAAAAGTAGTGATGTATTATTCTATTGTACCTAACTATTTAATCTTGGTCAAATGGACCAAATGATGTGTGTTGATGTCAAATCATTCATAAAGGTATGCAACAAACTAGGTCCAAGAAATATACCCGTTGTGTGAATTTTTACGCCATTTCTAGTGTTTAGGATCCAAATAAAGAACATAGATACAAATATTGGTAAAGTAATTAGTAATTCCATGCGTTGTGCCAATCACTAAAATCCTCCATTTTCTTATATTATATTTGCAAAATCCTTCCAAGAAAACGGAGCCCCTTGAATTTTTTGACTTTGAAGACTCTTCAACTTGCATCTTCATGATGGGTCCTTCCCTTTGATCTAAACATGTCTCCTCAAGATTCACTTACTAGCCAAGATGTCATCTTTCAATAGTGAATCACTTGTAAAATGGATCAAGTTAAAATTCTTGGTTGTAGACAAGTTAATCAAAACTCCTCCGATGTACATCAGAGGAGTTAACCTTAGCTCCTCAGATGTATCAAAGTAGTTCTCGCCATATCTTCCGATGAGTATCAATGATTTTAGTTTCAATTCCTTTGATGAACATCAAAGGGCTTCCCATGAAGTCCTTCGATGTACATCAGAGGAATTTAAGACAACTTTGTCTATTCCTCCAAACATTGTACCTGTATTAAATACACCTCAACATTATACAAGGAACTTCCTACCTTCTATTTACCTCCCCCTATTGTTCATCGAGAGACCAGGAGCCAATATCGGAGCTTGTTTTCCATCAAAGTGTCGTAGGAGCGAAGGGGAAATAAACAAACACCAACTGCCCACCGAGTGTCGACATACCTCCAAGTTAGCCCTAAATTTATGTTTTCCTTTTAGTCAAAGAGTTGTTAAGGTTAAGGTTTCCTTGTTATATCATTTTCTTGTTGGTCTTCCCTAAATTAATCACACTCATTAGACCTTTCTTCCTAAAATATTCGCAGCGACAACCATCCTACTTCTCTCTATGACCTAGCCACACTCCACTCTCATTCTTCTAAACCCTAACTACCAGTCCCATACACCTTTCAGCCTCAATCCTATTATAGTTAATCATTATAGGGATCTCCCCTTTCCAATCACCAACATACATTCCAACCCTCTAAAGAGATACAACGCTCTATGGTATTGACCCTCGTGAAAGTGGGAAATCTTGACATAAGTTTTGCCTATTTTTTTTTCATTTTATCTCTTTGATTCGAACCCTAGAAAAATTCAAAAAAATCACCTCGAAAGTTAGCAATCCTCAAATAAAGGCTCTAGTACTATTGAAAGATTTAGCAACAACTCCCTCGACTTACACTATGATCTTTAGAAGAATTTCATATCAACTCCTCTGATCCATCGGAGGAGTTGAGGCTAATATCTTCAATTCCTTTTGATCCATCCTCTTCATCAGCATGGCTTACATAAACTTCCCCATGCCCCACTCTAACTTTTTGGAATATTTACTATCAAGTCTTATGATGTATCGGAGGAGTTTGTATCAACTCCTCTAAAGTTTGTATCAACTCCTCTGATACATTGGAGGACTTTAAGTTAACTTCATCAATTCTCTCACCTTCATCGGTGACCTTATCATCAACTAACCCGATGTACATCAAAGTCTTTTACACCAACTTTGTCTATGGCTAACGGAGCATTTGACACTAACTCTTCTAATAGTCATCAAAGCAGTTCGTAAGAACTTCTTCGATTTTTACTTGTGAACACATTTAGGGCCATTTTATTCTCTGAATTCTACCAGATTACTCAACATGTATGCTATCATACTTTTGTCATCAGATGACAATATTCCACCAAGCATCACCTCAAGTGAATCCTTGGGTAGTTTAAGATACTCACACAGATTAATTATGTATCAATTATGTTTTTATACTTACACTAGTCCATTCTCCACCTTTTCTTCATAGGTTCAAATATGTCTCCAAGAAAGAAATCAACTAGTACAATGCTAGCCACCGAGACCTCCGAAAGTGGCCAACAAACCGAAGATGAACCTAAAAATCCTTGATCCATTTATGATGACACTGTTGGACTCCTAGAAAAGGAATGAGAGGCACTCAGTTGGGGATATGTATACCAACTGTTCAAGAAGCATAACTTCTCCACTGATGTTGAAGACCAATATGAACTAAGAATCTTCAAGAACATCAGAAGATCTAGGATTTTCAGAGTGGCAACCCACATTGTTGTGTTCCATTTTTCCAATGCTATCACTTGGATCCTAAAAAACATATATGTCAGGAACATATACGTCTGTAACTCCATAAAGTAACCCGTAGCATCGTTTTGACCCAAATACCTAGCAAAATGATATCACCTCGACAAAGGTATTAAGAAACTAGACAACAAGATTATGGATGAGTTTGAATACACATCTAAAGAGCTATTCCTCATATGGTACAAATCAGACAAGCAGTTCAAACATAGAACCAAGGGAGAGTACCTCACAATCGCACTGAGGAGGAATTATCAGTACATGGTAGCCATGATATGCATGCTATACAGTGAACCATATGTCTCCCAATTCTCCTTTTCATACATGCCACTAATCTACTACTACAGAGATGAAGGATTGTCTTTCAACTGGGATGACATCTTATCGACCAACTTAGAAAATGATATAGCTACAGTTGTATAATCCCAATAGAGAACCTTCCCATGTTTCCACATGTCTTCCTACCTCGTGGAAATCATGTGCATTGCAAACCAATACCCAAAGATGGGGTGGAAATGGAAGCCATCAAATGAATTCATTCACATCTACTACAAAGTCCTCTAGGATCACAAATACAGGATAGAATATCATAAGATATGTGAACACTTCTTGGCTCCTATGTACGATTTTATATTCTCCACACCATCCCCATGCATGATTGAAAAAATGATATTTGTCTTAAAAATTATCATGGATTGGTACCTTATAGAGAATGGTACTTATATTAGAGTGTATGGAGCCACAAAATCCCCCATCTACTCCCTCGATTTGTACAAAACAAACTGGTACTCCAAAAGGTGGCCTATCAAACAGTGATCCATGGAGTAGGAGGAATTTTATATTTAGGAAATAAGGTAATATGGCCCTCACTCCCCATATACGTCGGAATTTAAGCATTCTTAAACTCCAAGAAAGTAAAAGACGAAGTTAACACCCTACTCTCATACCATTTTGAAGAGGAGAGGTTTATGAGACACGACCTGATAGGAGTCATAAAATACCATTTCAATAAGGTAGGTTTGACTTGGGAATACATGACATATGTCTGGGAGGAATAGGAGGTACATCACAATGCAAGGAATTACAATGAGGTCACCTTCAACAGAAAATGTAGGCTTGTAGGAAGGATCGCAGATGAAGAGAAGGCACGCGAAGAAGCCAAAAATAAAGTAAAAGAAGAAGCAGTTGAAAATATGTATCTTGTTTCTACACATTCAGGATCAACAGAGGAAGAAGAAACACCAGCTGATAAAAAGAGAAGGAAAAAGGATAAATTTCAGAAGAAAAAGAATGACGACGCGAAGAAGAAGAGGAAGATCATTGAAGATGTTGGAAAATTGGTTGTCATTGATTTCAACTCTAGAAGTCTAGAAGGCTCTAGAAGTAATGGGTGTATTTGAATAAGTATCCAAAATGTTCCCCTTATGGTGTATCTTTAAGCATGTCCCTCACGGGAAGACACTTTAAAGAATTCTACAAGAAGCCCCAGAGGTATGGTCATGAAGCTTGAAGTTGTGTGAGGAAAAAGAGGATGAAGGACATTGAAAATACATGAAAAAACCTCATAGATGGATAGTCCTCGTCATGCCATTTCCAACAGTAGGTGGTACACCACGTAGTTCCTCACAGTTGAGAAGTTATTCCCTCTTAAAGATGAATCCTCGAAGTATGGTCAAGAAGCCTCGGATCTAACGACAAGTTACAAGTCGGCCCAAAAATTAATTAAAGGAGAAAAGTTGTTGCAAACAATAAGTTACAGGTCAGCCCAAAATTCAAATAAAGGAGGCACTTTGAAAAGTATAAATACACATAAAGAACCTCTCATTTGTTCATCCATGCAAGTGTGTTTTTGTGTATGGAGCTGGCATAAGTGGGTTTGTAGTTGAGTTAGGAGGATTGACGAGCTCAACAAAGAAAATCCGACCTAGGATAAAAGAGGTCGATGAGAGAAAGGCGTTTTCTAAGGTTATCCATGTGTGGAAGTGAAGCAAGGCGTAGATTTATGAGGTTATCCTCGGGTTGCAATGGATCAAGGCATAGATGTATGTGGGTCACAGTGAAGTAAAGCCTGGATTTCTACGGGTTGACAATGTATGAATTGTGGATATGTTGAAATTTTTTTAAGAAGGTGACATTCTCTTGACGCTAAAGTTGAGGAAGGTATGATGATCAAATATCTGATGCATTAGGGTCTTTACAGAATGAAAGGTATGTCTTTATGTATGTTTTGAGGGTTATATCTTGATGATTATGGTATATGCTTGAGGCATATCTTGGAGAGTATTTTCCACATGGCTAGAGACATATGTTGGTGATTTTGGGCATATCATTTGAGGTATAGTTTTGGTACATTGTATATGGTTTATCACGGATATAATGGCACATGCTTGAGGCATATTTTGGCACATTATTGGTACATGATTTGAGGCATATCTTGGTGATGTTGGGAATATGTTTTGAGAGATGTTCTTGGTGATCTTGGCATATGGTTTATGTGAATGGATCTGGGTTTTATGATGATGATGTATTAGTATCAGTGACAGGTTTATTATCAGTGGCAGTGACATGTTGATTATTAGTGACAGGTTGAGTCTCCATTTATATTTCAGGGAGGAAGGAAGTGGCAAGGAAAAGGGGTTGGAGCCTCCTTCCAATTAGTGTTGGAGAATACAAGGAGTTGTAGATTCCTTCCAGTTGGAGCTAGAGAATTTAGGGAGTTGTAGCTTCCTTTAGGTTGGAGCCTGTAAATCAATGGGTTGGTTCCTCCTTCCAGTTGGTGCTGGAGAATATGGAAGTTGGTGCTTCCTATGAATGTAATCTTCTGAAATATAAGAAATCATTTTGTGGTTTTCTCCCATTTGGGTTTCCACGTAAAAATATCGTGTGCACTATGTATGTTGTGATGGATTGTTGAATGGTACTATTTATGACTATATGTTTATGATATGTTAAATGCAATCATAATTGAATGGAATAGTTGAAAACTTAATGTTGTGATTAAAAATGGTAAAAAGTTCTCAATATTGATTC
>ML786512.1:58586-93079 GCA_009831015.1 Picea engelmannii | reverse complement strand
CTCAGTATTAGTAAATATTCCAAAAATTGGTGTCAGAGTAGGTCCTTTAGAATCATTCTAACCAATGGAAGGTAGATCATGGATTGCACTAAGAATGGAATGCCAATTTTTTATGGTCATAATTATGCCTTCTGGAATAGAAGGATGAAAATATTTTTGCAGGCACAAGGATTTGATGTCTGGAAATCAGTAGTGGACAGATACAAGGAACCTGCCACTCCCCCAATAGATAAAGATGGGAAGAAACTTTCTGAAAATAATTCTAAGGCTATAAATGTTATTTGGGGTGGCCTGGTTAGTTCATTATTTGTCAAAGTTATGCATTGTGACTTTGCAAAGGATATTTGAGACAAAATTCAAAATACTTATGAAGGAGATGCCAAATTCAAAGGGGCCAAGCTACAAACTTATAGATGTCAATTTGAACAACTGAATATGAAGGAAGATGAAGATATTGCAACTTATTTTCTGTGAATTGATGAAATAGTGAATGATATTAAAGGCTTAGGAGAAGAAATTAAAGAACCAGAAATTGTTTAAAAGGTACTAACGTCTCTTCCAATGAGATTTGATCCCAATATTTCATCCCTAGAAGAAAGAGAATATCTTACTACGTTGAGCATGGACGCGTTACATGGAATCCTTACAGCTTATGAAATGAGAACGAAGCAGGAAAATCCATCCAGGAAGGAAGCAACTTTCAAAGCATATAAGAAGACAAAGAAGAATAAGAAGAAGTCAAAGTCAAATTGTAGTTTCAGTGATTATTCATATGAATATGAAGAAATGGAAAACTTCATAAGGAAGTTGAAGAGAGGAACTAGAAAGTACAAAGGTAAGCTTCCTTTAATATGCTTTAATTGTGGTAAAATTGGTCATTTTTTTATTAAATGTCCTTATGCTAAGAATTCAGAAAGTGATGAAGAAGTTCCCAACAAATAAAAGAAAAATCAAAAGGGAAATAAAAGAAAAGTCTTCAAGAAAAGTCTCTACTCAAGATAATATAGTTCATCATCCGATGAGGATGATGATAATGACGGTGAATCATAAATATTACTCTTTATGGCATTAGAAAATGATGAATAAAATTATGAAGAAGAAGAAGTATAAGTATATCTTGAAGTAGAAGTAATCAACGACCTAAGTGAGCTAAAAAGAGAAAGGAAGAATAACAAGTCACTCAAGGAAGAATTGATCAAGCTAAAGGAGGGTTCTCAAAATCCCAACTCTTAAGAAGTCCAGAAGATGATTATGAATATAAAGGTCCAAGTAGAAGAAGCCAAAAGGATTGAAGAAACACTCAAGAAATAGTTGGAAGAAACAGAAAAAATGAAGGAAAACTTGGAAGAATAAATAATCTCACTAAGGAAGGAACTTCAGAAGAAATACATGCAACATAAAAACACCAAAATATTGGATGAAACCATTAGAATTCAAAGGAAATACTATGACAAGTCTGGATTAGGATACAAACAAATGCATATTGAGAAGGGATAGAGTTCCATGACGGCAGAAAAGGAAGCAAAACAAAGAAGTTATGCAAAAGTCATCAGAGGTCCCATCAAGAAGGAAGAATGCAATCCTTCAAAGGAGAAAATTCATGAAATGGAGAGAACTCAAGAAGAATCGTACCACCTAGAAGATCCAAAATTCAGAATCAACAACCAGCAATGGAAATAACTCAAGAAGAAGATTATCGAAGAGAAGCACCATTCAGAAGATCCCCCACACTTAGGTACAAAACCATTTTTCTTGGTTTATGTTATTCATGTAACAATTTTTGGCATAAGGATATAAATTGTAGAGCCTATGTTAAGAACATAAGCAACTATGAAGGATACTCTAGAATTAATCATCTTAGAAAGCCCCATGAAGAATATAATAGAAACTATAATAGTTTTGGCTCATTAAGTAATGAAGTAGAATGCCATAAATGCAACAATTTTGGACACATGGCCAAATATTGTAGATTGATTGTTCCTCCAAAGGAACCAAAGGAAGATTTCAACAATCATGAACTAGCAAGGATATGGAAAAGGAAGCAAGATAAAGTGATCATTAAAGAATATTCGATTGATCTACAAGCCCAAAGCAAAAAAAGTGATTGGTACGTTGATAGTGGTTGTTCAAATCATATGACAAGTGACAAGGACAAGTTTCTAACTATAAAGAAAGAAAGAGATGGATTGGTTTCATTTGGTAATGATAACTCAGTCAAAATTATAGTGAAAGGCGTAATCAGGCTTGGAAGTAAAGATGTCATGGCAGAAAATGTCCTACTTGTCGAAAATATGAAGCATAATATGCTAAGTGTGATTCAAATGTGTGACCAGGGACATACACTTCCATTCGACTCAAATAAATGTGAGATAAGGAAAGAAGGATCGAGAAAGTTGGTGGAAATGGAAATAAGGACTCCAAACAACATATACATATTAAATGAGATCGGAAAGGAAATGTGTCGCTAAGGAAGAGAAAATGAATTTTGGATTTGGAATAGAAGAATGAGTCATATGAACTTTGAAAACCTTGTCAAAATTAACCGAAAGGAAGTGGTAAGAGAAATGCCTGAAATTTCAAAGCCATCCAATACTATGTGCAAACATTGTCTACATGGAAAACAAACAAGAATTGAGTTCAGAACAAAGGAATACTCTACAATAAAACCATTGGAGATTGTACACATTGATCTATTTCGTCCGATGATAACAAAAGGATTGAATGGAAAACAGTACTTTGTGCTACTTATTGATGATTTTATAAGAATGACTGCAATTTGTTTCCTCAAGAAAAAGTTAGAGGCATTTGAATGTTTCAGGATATTCAAAGAGATGGTTGAAAATAAAACTGATTCTAAAATCAAGTGCTTGAGATCATACAATGGAGGTGATTTCACATCAAAATAATTCATGGACAGTTGTGAGGATCATGAAATAAAAAGGCAATTCTCAACAGCTAGGACACCTCAACAAAATTGAGTGGTTGAAAGGAATAACATAAATGTATAGGAGATGGTCATAACACTGTTGAAATATTCTAAGTTGAGCAGTATCTTTTGGGTACAAGTCATACATACAGTTGTTCATATCTTGAAAAGAGGAATGCTTAGAAGTAGTAGTGACAAGACTCCATATGAGCTATTGAAGGGAAGAGTGATGAATGTCAATCATTTCATAGTGTTTGAAAGCAAATGTTACATAAAAAGAGAAGATAATAAAGATTGGAAAATTTGACTCTCAAGTTGATAAAGGCATATTGGTTGTATACTTAAGCAAGATCAAAGCATACAAATGTTACAACCTAATATTCAACAAAATAGTGGAAAGCATCAATGTAAATATTGATGAAACAAATGTGTTGAAGATCATAGAAGAAATCATAAATTCAAAATAGCAAGAAGTGGAAGAAGAAGAACTAAAGGAAGAAGAAGTAGAAAAAGAAGAAAAAGAACAACAAGAATATAAGCAGCCAAAAGTAGAACAAGAAGAAAAATATCAGCAAGACCTTTAGATATGTTTCAGAACACCTAGTTGTCGGGTTCAAAAAATCATCCACTAGAACAAATTATTGGAGACAAAAATGTTGGAATAGAAACTAGAGGAAGAAAATTGTTCCATACACTAGAACAAAGACATAGAGCACTACTATCCACAGTTGAACCAAGTAGTTTTGAGGAAGCCAACAATGATAAAAATTGGATCAAGGCCATGGAAGAAGAATTGAATCAAATAGAGAATAATGAGACATAGGAATTGGTTCCAAGACCTAAGGAAAAAAATGTGACTGGTATAAAATTGGTTTTCAAAAAAAAACTGAATGAATATGGACATGTAACCAAAAACAAGGCAAGGCTAGTATGCAAAGGATATGCTCAAGTTGAAGGAGTATATTTTGAAGAAAATGTTTCTCTTTTTGCTAGAATGGAAGCAATCAGAATGATCTTGGCCTATGCATGTTCCAAAAGGATCAAAGTATATCATATGGATGTCAAATCAACATTTCTAAATGGATAAATAGAAGAATAATTATGCATTGAACAAACAAAAGGGTTTCTACTGTCAGAAAGAGAATATTATGTTTGTAGGTTGAAAAAATCTCTGTATGGACTCAAGAAATCCCCTAGATCCTGGTATTCAATATTGGACAAGTACTTACAACAAAAAGGATTCAGAAAGGGAAATGTAGATATAAATCTCTACATAAAAGTGGATCGGGACAACATACTTATCATTGAAGTATATGTGTATGACATCATTTTTGGAAGTGAGGATGATAAGATGAGTAAGAAGTTTTCCAAAGACATGAAGAATGAGTTTTAAATGTCTCTACTTGGTGGGTTGACCTTCTTTTTTGGACTTCAAATAGGTCAACTATATGAAGGTATTTTCATTTCCAAAACCAAGTACATCAAAGAAATGTTGAAGAAGTTTGGAATGAAAGATTGAAAACCCATAAGTACTCCTATGGTGATTGGTTGCAAGTAGATTTAAGATGATGAATCTAAGGAAGCAGATAAGAGACTCTATAGATCGATGATTGGTACTCTACTCTATGTAACAACCTTAATACCAAATGTAATGCAGTTAGTTGGATGGGTTGTAATATTTCAAGCAACACCGGAGGAAACTCATGTTCCAGCAGTAAAGGGGATTTTTAGATATCGCAAAGGAACAACGGAGTTTGGATTATGGTATCTAAAAGGGAATGAGATGACTATGGTCACCTACACAGATTCATATTGGGTAGAAAGCATTGATGATAGAATAAGTAATAGTGGATCAACCTTCTACTTGGGTGATTTCCTGGTGTCTTGGTTAAGTAAGAAGCATTCCTCAGTATCATTGTCTACAACAGAAGCAGAATATATTGCAGCAACATCATGTTTTACTCATATCCTCTAAATGAAGAAAACATTGCAAGAGATACAAGTAAAATATGATGATCCCATCTCAATATTCTTTTACAATACAAGTTCTATAAGTATCTCCAATAATCTAATGATGCATTCCAAGACCAAACAAATTCTGATTAAGTTTCACTTTCTGCGGGAACAAGTTACAAAAAAAATATCAAGTTGGTGTCCAATAGGACAAAAGAACATATTGCAGATATCTTCACCAAACCTCTCCCAAGAGAGACATTTGAGTATCTTCAACAAAAAAATGGAGTAGTTTCTAGCCCACAGTGATCTACACGACATTTTTGCAAAGAAGACAGGTGGATAAGAATTGTCAGAGGGAGTTCCCTTTACCATTTATGTCAAAGGGGGAGAGAAAGAAAAAAAACATGAAGAGAGGGGGAGCGCATGAAGAAATGGGGAGCATTGGTCACAGGGGGAGCATGAGTGTTTCCATCAATGCCAAAGGAGGATATTGTTGGAAAATTGGTTGTCATTGATGTCAACTCTAGAAGAAGTCTAGAATCATCTAGAAGTAATGGGTGTATTTGAAGAAGTCTCCAAAGTGGTCCCCTTATGGTGTATATTTAAGCATGGCCCTCATGGGAAGACACTTTGAAGAAGTCTACAAGAATCCCCGGAGGTGTGGTCATGAAGCCCGAAGTTGTGTGAGGAAAATTAGGATGAAGCACATTGAAAATACATGCAAAACCCTCATAGATGGATAGTCCTCACCACGTCATTTCCAACGATATGTGGTATGTCATGTGGTTCCCCATGGTTGATAATTTATGTAATCTTAAATATGAAGCCCTGAAGTATGGTCAAGAATCTCTGGATCTAACGACAAGATGTTAAAATTCGGCCCCAAAATTAATTAAAGGAGAAAATTCGTTGCAAACAAGAAGTTACAGGTCGTCCATAAAGTCAAATAAAGGAGGCACTTGGAAAAGTATAAATACACATCAAGAACCTCCCATTTGTTCATCCAAGAAAGTGTGTGTTCATGTATAGAGATGGCATAAGTGGGTTTTCACTTGTGTTAGGAGGATTGACAAACTCAACAAAGCAAATATGGCCTACGAGAAAGGAGGTCGAGGAGAGCAAGGAGTTTTCTGAGTTTATCCATGAGTGGAAATGGAGAAAGGCATGGATTTCTAAGGTTATCCATGGGTTGCAGTGGAGAAAGGCACGGATGTATGTGGGTTGTACTGAAACAAGGAATGAATGTATGTGGGTTTATAATGTATGAATCGAGGATCCATTGAATTTTTTTGAAGAAGGTTCCATTCTCTTTATGTTGAAGTTGAGCAAGGTATGATGATCAGATATCTGATGCATTAGGGTCTTTACAGAATGAAAGGTTTGTCTTTATGTATGTTTTGAGGGTTAAATATTGATGATTATGGTATATGCTTGAGGCATATCTTGGAGATTCTTTGGCACATGGCTAGAGACATATGTTGGCACAAAGTTGGAGAACGGAGTTCTCAGAGGTCACCATCAAAGGTATTGTTGTATTTTAGTTGCACTAGCATATTCAAATTTCAGCAAGGGAAGGAGGTCTCACCTAAATCACAATCAAGACTTTGTGTGATAAAGTGAATTATAGAGGATACATCATCATATGTATCACATCCTATCACATATCCATACGCAAGTGTAAAGAGATCATAGCATAGGGATCCTTAGATCGACAAAGATAGTGAAAAGTCCATGTTGCGCAACATTAAAGTGAACACATGCATTACATAAGTTATTAAATAGTAACTCAATTAGTAAATACAAAACAGAAGATTGGTTACACGAAAGTAGAGAAATCATTCATCCATAACACAACAAAATTATGTATGCTCGAACACTAGTTTATTTATTATAATATCTCAGACTAGTCAACATAGAGAAGATCGTTCATATCGCAACTTACATAAAAGAGCGAGAATTAGCTATACTTGACAGAGAGATTCTAGCCAAAATAGTTTCTTGTAAACTAGTATAACATCTGAATATTAGTAGAACAATATAGTGGAAACACATGACAATTTTGAAAATCCCAACAACAACAACAACAACCAACCCATCAACCAAAAAATCTAACCCATTCCCGTTATAATTTCCCCAAGTTATATCATTCCCTTGGTTTTTTCTTGATTCCACTGTTATGCTTTCTTAATTCTGTGTCCTTTCGGTATGCGCTCGAATCTTATAGGATTCTCGCTTCTTCCTCCAGCTGGCGCATCACTCTTTTTCCTTGTTGGATCTCTGGTAATTATCTTTCTACCACATGGAGTTCTTGTTGATGTGATCTATTGTTCTACAAAACCTTTATGCATCCGAAAAATTGGTTCTTCAAAACAAAGGGCCCAATTGGCCCCAACCATAATCCTTAACTTGTCATGAATCAAATTTCCATCTCTTTACTATGTTCTCCCTCAAACAGAGGGCCTAATTCTGGTACAATCTGCAGAGCTTGCTCGTGGAAGATCATATTTATCAACATGGTCCTTCCATTTCCTTGCTAAAATTGATGTGCCCACAACAAATTCCTGTGTGGCATTGACATCAGGGACCTCAAGCTTGGTATCCAATAGAGCATTCCACTATGTATCAACAAGTGCATCCAGTTGCTACAATGAAAAGTATTTGGCTTGGACTGTAAGCCAAAACTGCTGAAATGTGATCTTCGCTGCTATGTTATTTTCATCCATGGAGGACAACCTATCATCCTCAGCTTGGATCTATGTAAACTTAGTTGACTACTCTATCGTATCGACAATGGTTTGAGATTTTGTATGCATCATTTTAAGCCTAGTACGAAACTCTTCGACAGGATTATTGCATTGGTCCAACAACCCAACCCATTCAGTGACCATATCAAAGAGTCTGCGACATTCCTTGGCTTGGGAATGGAGAAAGGATTTAACATTGGTACCTTCGTCAATTTCATTTGTAAGTTTCTGGAGGATCTTTTCAAGTTGTTCCTTTTCCTTGAACTTAAACATGGCTACCTCATGTTGCAGTGTAACAGTTTTGGCGGCCAACTGGGACCATGCACCAGTGAGAAGATCAAATCGGTCAGTCAGCGCAACTGGTGTGATATCTTCATGTAGTTTAGGAATGACATAGTGGAAAGATGGATAGACCTGAGCAAACTTGTCGGCAATAGTGGAAATAGTGGAATCGGCCTGCACCCGCAAGTTCTATTCATTTTTTGTGGAAACATTGGCTTTAGTGACAACCTCGCGTAAGGATTATTTTTTCTATGTAAGGGCATGCTTGGCCTATTCAGTTGTTTTGATACTCTGATCTAGTTGATTAGTTGATGCCTAGATAAAGTGAAAAATATCTGGCATAGCCCATGTGGACAATTATCCACTGATAGCAATAGGATGCCAAGGTGGTCGCAAAGCAAGCGACTGAATACTAGAGATTGAGCGCTCTTAAAAACTCAGGGTGCCAACACCCTATGGAATAGGTGAGTGCTCTCTAAGGTTCTGCACAATCCAATCATTGACCTCTAGCGGAAGTGTTGTCAGCACCTCTGGCTGCTCTAAGCAGAGCTCCAGGATAGCTTTACGTTGTTGAAGATATTATAATGAAGGTGCAATTTGTTCCTTAACATAAGTAGTTATATGCACTGAATGAGTATCATCACCATAAAACATGTGTTAAGGGGGCTCCTCATCCCTTGGAACATGAGTTTCAGGACATATCTTAGGTTGCAGTGAATTGACTGTCCCAAGCGTCGAGTGATGGGGGTTTGGAAGTTCTAGGATCTGGGGAGAAGTGGAAGGGAGTGGACCAACAATTGAGGTGGTTTGAGTAGTAGGGTCATGTGCAAATATATTCAGCTGAGTATGGGACAGGGATACTGGAGGCGTGTGTGCCATATGGTTGATTTCTTCTACAATAGTGGAAGTTTAGGGATGTATGGGAGGGTCATCAAGGATATGGATGATGGGGGTTATGGATGGGGAATTAAATGAGGTCAAAAGTTTAGATCACGTCCGAGGTGGTGTGGTATGCACTGGAAGGGGGTTGGTATACATGAAAAGTGGGGAAATCTAACTTTGTTGTGGGGTGGAGGAGAGCGGGGTAGCCTCAGTGATGAAAATATCACCGGTAGATTAGGAAGGGGATTTGGTAAGGACCTTCTTTTGAGGAAGAATATAACTCAAGACATCTCACAATTGCTTCCATGAGATCGTAGCGTCATCAGGAATGGAAGAAAATGAGATTTGAAGTTTTCTACTAAGAAACGCTTCCTCTTCTACTTCCTCTAGCTCATCCTCTGAGATGGTAGGTGACTGAGTCCTCTTGCTCACAATAGGGCCAACATTAGATGTATTTGTTGGAGGGGACCTTTGTGCATGGAGGGAATCACATAAGAAACATCGGTCCTCTTCTTTTAGACAGTAGCCCCAGGCCACGAGGTGACTTATTTATCGAGTGTAACGTCATCCAGGTAAAATGATAATGGTTGTGAATGAAAAAGAGACAGTTCCTCCACTAGAGGCCGCACAAGTGTATGATCCTAGATAATCTCGAACCATATATTATGGGTATGTCAATTGAGTAACGCATGTAGAATTATGGGTCATTGTGTTGCATCAATGAGCTCATCATACCATTGTGCAAAGGAGGCATTATGATTGGCCTCATTGGTAGATGAAAGGTGAAAATACCATGGATCAAATATCTTGGTGATGTGTCCATCTGCATTGCGATCAATGTTACACCCCCGCAAAATTTTCCACTTCCACATAGTGAAGGTGATAAGAAAGTATCCAAAAATAAAATATCTTGGTCGTTCATACCCATCTGCACAAGCCAAGAACAACTCAGTGAGGAGTTATTTGAACTAGTTCATAGGGGCACCATTCTTATTGAATTCTTCTATTGCAATGGCGTTCAAAGTACACTCATCCTTTGTGTACTTACACATCACTTTCCCCACAATCATATAGAAACCCATGTGGACCTGCTCATCATTAATAGGGGCAATGTGCGCTCCTCAACCTCCTCAGCGTGTACCATATTTTTCATACAAGCTCACCTCTCCCATATTTTTACTATGCTTCCCCGAGCCTTGAAATATTTCAGTTACATCCTAGCCTTGCATGGATAACCCGATGAGCATGTGGATGTCCTCTACATGGATGGGGTTGACCTGATCAAGCCATAGGAAACTATTGTGCACTCTATTGATCATAAATTTGGTGCAGTGTGTCGCTTTGCCAGTAGTACCAAAGGTCGACATGTCACAGAGACACAACAAAGTAGAATCTCGCAGGGGAATGTAGTCCTTCTTGCAAAGCCACTGGAACTCTCTGTTAGGATATGTAGTGAAATCCATGAAAAAGTTGGTATCCATTTGGGGAAATTCAACAGCATCGGTAAAATCGAGGTCGACCAACCTATTTTGTTCGACCTTTCCATGTAGATATCCTTGAAAAATGACTTGTGGATCAATGAACTCCATGAGAATAATGGTTTGGAGGGCCCCTCGACTAGCTGTATGAACCATTGGAACAGGTTGATGATGGTAAGAAAATAACACAAGGAGGCGAAGGATTGGACATTGTCTTACAAAGGGCTCCAGTACTGAGTCGACAACAAGCACAAGAGTGAAACAATAGATGAATCCATCGAGCCAAGACGTGCTTATAAGCAATATGTGGAATATGTAGAGACTTCCATCCGTTGAATACTATAGGGTGAAAAATAGATTATTAACACCCATTCAATCCCTCAAGCACAGTATAATCCATGGTGTGATTTGGGTAACTAAATGCATAATTGGAAAGTTGGTAACGAGACACTAGATTAATTTGGAAAAGTACTAACCAGGCTAGCAGTTGCCTAGAAAAAGGTGGGCATTTGTTAAAATTTAAGTGATGGTGACATGCAAAGATGAATTGACAAGGAAAAAGGTACAAATCGCATTTACCAACCCATGTGATGACACTAGGGCATAAAAATTCAAATTTCCAGCAACATTAAGTATGAGAGATTGTCACTCCAACTTCCCTGACCACAAAGGTAATATATGGGTTGGATGAATTGGACCAGACAATGAAGCACTAAGACATGTAAACATAGGACACATCACTATGTATTGACAGAAAGTAAAACAAATGAAAAAATGGAAATCCTACTTACTAACACACTCCGGGAACTAGGAGCGTAATGAAACTGTAATTATGCCGCAAAAATGTAGGGATTCAGATGTGTGCCATTCACCCATCCAGGTCGAATAATTTCATCGAGTTGCGCTAATTTGAAATTTGTTGACTCACGAATGTCTGCAACAATAAAAGGACCAAGCCAATGCAATTAAAGTTTGTATGTATGTTTCTAAGACTTGTTGTCAAATAGGAGCACAAAATCACCCTATGAAAATGATTTATGTTATATATGGTGATCATGTCAGGCCTTTTTCAGGATTACTCCACACTGTGGTGAAAATATGCTAAGAACCTAGCTTCCTCAAGTTCCAACAGTTCCTCCACCTGTGCAACAATATATTCATCATCGGTCATCTTGGTAGCTTGCGCAATAAAAATACTTGGGGTGAGAAACTCAGTTTGCACCACCATTTCTTGGCCATATACTAGTCGAAATGGGGTGTACATGTTTAATTGCTTGGTGGTAGTCATATATGCCCATAACATAGTCATAGATCTTTCATCCTAGTTTTCTCGATTTGTGCAACAAAATTTAGTCATCCCCCTCTCCAAGATTTTATTAAATGCTTCCATTGTTCTATTAGCCCGTAGATGATAGGGATTGCTCTTATGACGCTGAATAAAAAATTATGTAGTCAGAGATGCTATAGTTTCATTGAGGAAGTGGGATCCTTGGTCACTAGTCAAGCTTTGAGGACAACCAAACCTAGTAATGACAATCTCAAAATAAATTGTGTTGTGGTGGTTGTAGAACAATCCCAAATAGATTCTGCTTCAGCCCAACAAGTTAGGTAGTCAGTTGTGGTAATGATATATCAATCCTTGGAAAGTCGAGTTGTAGGATTTATCGGACCAATTAAATCAATATCCCATTTTTTAAAAACTTGTAGTGTGTGAACATGGTGCAGTGGAAACTCATCGCGACATGATGGTTTTCCCACCCTCTAACATACATCGCAATCCCAAGCATATTCCTTAGCATATTTAAACACTATCAACCACCAGAGTCCTACCTGTAGGATCTTTCGAGCGGTTTTCTTACCACCAATGTGTCCTCCCACAATTACATTATGACATTCCCATAGAATAATAGGTTTTTCATGGTCTAACACACAGCGCCACAAGATACTATCCAATCCCAATTTGTAGAGTTGGACCGCAATCAGTTGATAATCTATTGCACGAACCACAAGGTGCCTCTTATGGGTCACAGAATACCCTTCTAACATAGTATCGATTCAAAAATAGGGTAATATCTGACATATAATTAGGAATAGCCTCAATATGAAGCAAATCTGCGTCCGGGAGCTACTCATCTACAAGTCCACCACTTTCTCTAGACTCTAGGTGAGACAAGTGATCTAGCCCCACATTGACTTTGTCAGGCTTGACAATAACTTCAAATGAGAATTATTGAAACAATAGCAACCACCTGCAAATACAACTTTCTAACATGAATTTGTTCACCAAACACTTCAAAGCAGAACGATCAGTAAAAAACTTAAAATGGCTTCCAATTAAATAATGCCTAAACTTTTGTAAAGAATACACCATAGCCAAACCTTCCCTTTCAGTTGTGGTGTAGTTGTCTTCATCTTGTTAAATGTTGTGACTGGAAAAGTATATAGAATGGTCCAAGTTTTCTTCCCCTAATTATGCAAGAATAGCGTCGAGCATAACTGGAGAGGCATCGATATGTACATGAAATTCAAATTTCTAGTTAGGATAAGTCAGAATGGGTGCAAAGGTCAATTTCTCTTTTAGAAGTTTGAATGCTTTATCATAGTCTTGATTCCAACAAAAACCTTCATATTTCTTGAGAAGTTGTTCCAAAGGTGGTGTTATGCTTGCGTAACCCCCAATAAATAGACAGTAATATCCATTATGGCCCAGAGTCATGCACAACTTCTTGACAGAGGTATGGGGAGGCATATTAAGGATAACTGCAATTTTTACAGGGTCGACTAGAACTCCTTCCCGACAAACAATATTCCCTAACAAACTCCCAAATGGCACACAGAAAATACATTTGTGTAGTTTAAGGGAAATTTTTAAATGTCTAAAATGATCCAACGTTAAGTGTATTATCGCAACGTTCTCTTTAAGTAATTTGTATACATTCTAATCATCCAGGTAGACCTCCAAGAACTTGTGAATGAAATCATGGAACGTCGGAATGACTATCCAAGAAAACAATGTCAAAGTGTTCTTGAGCCAAAAAGGAATAAAATTGTAGGTAAATGATCCCCACTCTGTAGTGAAGGTAGTCTTCTTCTTATCATCCTCGGCGATTCGAACTTGGTCATATCCAGAAAATCCATCTGTAAAACAATATGTCTCATTTCTCGCTACTTGATTGAGTAGCTCGTCGCTAAAGAGGGTAGGAAAGGAGTCAAGCACACAAGCAACATTCAGGATTATGTAACCCACACAAACTTGCATATCCTTTGTACCTTTCTTGGTTTGTATCGTGATAGGAATGATCCATTCAACCTTATTGACAAAGAAAATTATCCCAGCTGTGAGAATCCTATCAATCTCCTTCTTCACTTTCACTTTAAATCTGGTATTTATTCGATATGGCCTATGCTTTACTAGTATTGAATCAGGGATTAACTCTATCCTCATTTCCCCTAAATCTCTCTTAATACCTTTTAATTTTGAGATTTTTTTAGGAAATAGATCCTCATATTCCCGCAACAGAGCATGTATCTATGTCATGTTATGTTCATCCCAATAGTTTCCAATCGAGGCTAGCTTAGGGTGTTCCTCAGTTCCTATATTGAATTTTTGCAACTTCAAGGGTTTCGTATAGGAACTATGAACATCATTTTGGATAGTATCTTTAACTCACTGAGACCCTCCAGATTCCTAAAATATCATATGCCTAAATTCTTCCAGGTCATCGGGGTATTCGGGGTTTCTCTCAATAGTAAGTCAAACTGCAGGTAGTTGGGAAGGATATGGGTAAATATTATGATGAATGGGGGACTCATGTTCAGAACAAATAGTAGGATTATGTATAGACATAATTTTTCCAGAAAATGACATTTCCTTTATCTTTTGTAAAGCAATAGTGATTTCAGGGGACTTATCTGAGAATAAGAAATCTTGACAAAGCTATCGTTGAAGGATTTCCCAGCAAGACATTTGGTGTCGAGCTTCCTCGTGTATATACCAAGAAGCTAGGATTTGTCCCAAACAATGAATAAACTGATGTACCCCCAATTGAGAAGGTATTTAAGCAACTTCCCATACCTGAATACAGTGCGCAACATGCTCCCTTAGATCTGAAATCCCATCATATAATTCCAAAGTTGGATGGTCTGGAGTCAGCGAAGTAAGTTGCGAAGGGGAAATAAAGTGATGTTGGATGGAATGCTTTTCTTTGTCTCAGGAGGATAGAGTATGTTTATGCATGGCCCATCATCTAGTTGAAGAGGATCATAACGCAATATCCAATACAGAAAGTCTTTGTTCTGGCGCAACCTTAGCCTCTACTTCAACCAAAAAATTGGCCAAATTAGAAGTTCCATCATGCACAAGGTGATATCTAACCACATATCCAATCCACCTAGATGTTTTGATCATCATGCAACATTGTGACAAATTCTCATACCTTTCCTGTTGTGAGTTTTCAAATGCTACCTTTGAATCTTCACCTTCATATTCAATATTGCACCAAATTATTGAACCATTTGTTGTTGGGTTAATATAGTCCGCCCATTTTCTGGCAGTCAAAATATAGAGATTATCCAAGGCATCCTCTTCCATATTCCCCTATATTGTATCTGTATAGCGGGGACCCTAATACGGGTCTAATGGTTGGGTTACCTTCATACCATCCACTTCAAATACATGATTTATTTCTTAAGGTCGATAATAGAAAAGTTCTCATAAGCCCACTCAATACCTAGTAAAGTTGGGTAAGGTTCCTTCTCCCCCATGATTTATATAACCTCGAAATCAGCCATTGTCTTGACTCCATCTAAGTCCGCTTCAACATTTTTATCCTCCCAACAGGATAAATACAATATTGATTGGTCATCTGCAATTGAATTGGTGAATAGACTAGATGAGGCTTACCCATGGATTCCCAAGTCTTCGTCGGTAATATGTTGACGTCTGACCCCAGATCGAGCATAACATCACTAATATCATAGCCATCGATGTGAGTATTCATTCTAAATTCCATTCCTAATCATTGCTTCCTTCGTTGTACTCTACCTGTAGTTCTCTCTGGAAGGTTATCAATAACAAACCCTTATGGTTTCTCTTCAACCAAAAGAGTCCCATTGAACTTGGTCTGCAACTCCTTGATGAGTTGTTCTTCATCCAGAATGTCATAAAGTAAGTAGATCCACAACTCAATAGTTTGTTGGGGTATCACTAGAAGATTTGTCTATGCAACTAAACTTTCTGCAAGTTTAGGTTGAATCTCAAGGCTTAAATCTGCAAGTATCAGTATTGCAGGATGTCCATCGAAATATTTCAATAGCGTCCTTAAAGAGTTGTTTTTATGCAAGGGGGTCATATATAACATCTTCTATACTACCTTGTGGCTTTGAGTCAAATTTTCAACATCAACACCAGCCCTTGTTCCTCCTCTAGTAATAATATTAATATTGGGCACTTTCTCTTCAATGATAGGTCAGGGCTCTAAATTTATAAAATTAGCACCTTGCTTCCTTGTGTGATCTCCCACTTTGTGATCAAATCGGGACAATCCTCAGTGGCAGAATCCTTTCCATAGAAGGATTCTTAAAGTCTAAAGAAACCCATAATCAACCTTCATCACCTCCTAAAGTACAAACATCAGTCTCACCTTCTACATCTCAACCTACTTTGAGCTTGATGCAGGAGGCAGCTATCGAGGTAGAGTCAAATATTCTAGCAGCGGAAAGATTAAAGACAAAATTTGACAGAGACAAAAAGAAGCAGAAAAAGGATGTCCCATCTTCTTTCAATACAACAACATCTGATCCAAAAATCGATGAAATGGATAAAATGTTGAAGACTCTAACATCAGAATTGGATAGATTGAAATTGGAAGCAAAGAATCCAAATAGACATGTTGAGGAGGGTGGGAAAAAAAACCCAAATCAGTTCAGAAAACCCCATAATGCTCCTCAAATCATGCAAAGAGAAAGAAGGAATCATGAAGATCAAAGGATCTTTCCCCCTTTTCAGAATAATGTGGTTGAGGAGATGGAAGAAAGTGATGATACTGAAGAAAATTATGCAGTTATTTTTAATGAAATTTAGCTTCCTTATAGTCACTTGACTCAAGAGGAATATGAAGATTCTTTGATATCAAATCAGTTTGGTGATGACAAAGAGGAGGAAATTTTTTAGAATGAGCCTCAAAAGAGATATGATTTAAGGCCTATACAAAGTGGATCGAAACCAAATGCACAAAATCAAAATAAGAAAACAAATTCTCCAGCCAAGCAAAGATATAGGTAATAAATCAGATCAGCATCAACAAGCCATCAAGGTTGGTGTTTCAGAGATAAAAGAAACAAAAAGACAAATGATTCCTTTTAATATGGAGCATGAGATAAGTAAAATTAAAATTCATGTGCCTTTGGTGGAATTAATGAAGAACGGGTCATTTAAAAATTCTATTTTGAAGGTCTTGCAACCTCCTGCACCTATTATCTCCTCAGATATAGTGAATCTACAAGATGAAAATTATGTTATCACGATTGGTCCACATATTGAAGATAAATCTGATTCTTCCCCACCTTTTTACATATCACTGAACATACATGACAAAATCCTACATAATTGTCTTATGGATTTTGGAGCTTCACATAATGTTATGCCAAAGGTGGTTATGGATGAATTAGGGTTAGACTTCACAAAACCATATCATGATCTTTATTCTTATGATTCTAAAAAATTCAATTGTTTAGGAGTTATCAAAGATTTGGTTGTGACATTGTCTCAGCTGCCTATGAAGAGTGTTGTTATGTACATTGTAGTGGTTGATATACCACCAAAGTTTGGAATGTTGTTGTCCAGATATTGGGACAAAAAGGTGGGAGGATCTTTGTAGATGGATCTGACACACACAGCCATTCCTATTTTTGGAGGAGAACACAAAAGGTTATATAAAGATGTTCAGCTTGCCTATATTGTTAGTGATCATGATAATTCAGGAAACCACCCAGTTGAAGATGAAATTGGCTCATCCATATTACATATCAGTGATGATGCTCCAGAACCATCAAGTAACAAGTTCATTCATAAGCACGGAAAGGGTATGGAGAACTCAATTTGGAAAATGTTTTTTGATGGTTCATGTTCAAGAGAAGGATCTGGTGTTGGAATTGTTATTATTTCTCGTTCTAAAAAGGTTGTATATTTATCATAAAAACTTGAATTTGAGACTACTAATAACATTGCAGAATATGAAGCTCTATTGTTAATATTGAGGATTAAGAGCTGCAAAGGACATGGGGATTGAAAAAATAGCAATTTTTGGAGATTCAAAATTAGTTATTCATCAAGTCAAAAATATTTATCAGAAAAAGAAGCATACTAAAGCAATATAGAAATGAGGTATGGGATTTTTTTGAAAAAATATTTTTGGCTTTTGACATCACATTCGTCCAGAGAAGCTTTAATTAACAGGTAGATTCGTTGGTATTAGCAACTAACAATTTTCAGGAATACTTGATGTTCCAATTTGAGATATGAAATTGAAGTAAAACATGGATCTTCAATCCTAGATAACACCAAACACTGGAAAGTTTTCAATGATGACCAAGAGTTGAAAAGGTTTCTAGAAACTATTGATGAATTTTTTGTCATTTCTATTGATCAAGAGAATGAAAACGATGAGGCAAAAAATCAGTCAGGAATTTCTTTTCTGAATCAAGATCTACAGGAGACGTCAAACAAAATGTGGTCAACACAATTGAATATTTTAGAAATAAGGGAGGTGATCTCAACCATGGAGAATAAATTACATAGAGGTATCTCATTTAGCTTGGATAGCAAGAAGAGGTGTTGGTTGACTATAAAAGTTCTCTCTTTGTATTTCTATGATCTTGTAGAAGATTATTTATAGGCGTTTACTAGCTCATGTTTAATATTTATAAACCGTGAAAATGGATCTAGATTTCCTTATCAGTCATTGGTGTTTACATTGTCTCTTTTCCTAATTAAAGATCAAAGAATAACTCAATCATTAAATCAGTTACTTGTTTGGCTGCATTGGAAACATCATATCACTTGATCAAGCAATTAAGTTGGTTAGAGTAGGTCTATGTACATAAATAAGCTCAATTTTGAGCATTTGTGTGCAATAGGTATAATAATACGCCATATCCCAATGAAGACACTAGTACAAGCAATTTCAGTTTGCAGTTTGGCATTCAACTATGGTTGTTTTTTAGCTTGCAGAATGTTTTTTTTGGTATGGTTTAAAAAATGGAAGAAGGCACAAAGCCTATTGTTATTAGCATCTCACAGGGAAGTGGTATACCCAATTGGAGCATGTGTTAATATATGAATCTGCAGTGTTAACATTCGGTAGCGCATGTGACATTTTCAAATACAAGTGCACTACCGAAAGCAGTGTATTTTGCAGTGCACATTTTGTAGTGCATGCCATGACAAAATTGCTACAAGCCCGGTATTAGCATCTACAAATTTCTATGATTTTTTTTTTAATTTAATTTCTATGATTTTTTTTTAAATTTAATTTCTATGATTTTTTTTTAAATTTAGAATTTGGTTTGGTATATCACTTCTCAGGCCATGTTTAGATTTTGTATACAGGATTTTTTGTTTTTTATTTAAAAAAACATTGGGGTTTTAAATGTTTTTAAATGTTTTTATAAAAAAATATTTTCCGGGCAACTCTAATTTGATTTAATATGTCGTTAAGCATCGTGGACCAAAGTCACAACATATTGTTGAGAGAATTAGGTGATAACCAACCTCTAATTCAAAATCGAAGTCATCGACATGTGCCACCAAACATCCTTCAAGTGTCGAGTCTTGGACCAAGTATCAAGTAAGTCACAATCAAAGTGTCATTGACATGTGCCACCAAACATCCCTCAAGTGGCGAGTCATGGACCAAGTATCAAGTAAGTCACGACAGAGAGAACCCACATGGAGCATCATTGTCAAGGCACAATACGTGGACATTATTTCATAAAGGAATTAAACCATCGGTGCATATAAACAATAGTAAAATACTTTTCTTTGGCAATGTGGGATATAATCTCATGCACGAAAAATAAATAGAGCCTGTCCAAATGCATGTCTAGGTGTTCACAAAAACATCAGGTGTTAAGGCAGCGCACACATAGAATTCCAAATGGAGAGCACGTACACAGGTAGAAAATCAGTGTGCCGAGAGAACCATGATAGCGCCCAGGTGTAAGCCAATTAACATGTGTTGGAAGAATGCTCATTATTTCCAGTAAGGGAAAAACGTCGAGTGTGTTGTCAAAAAGGAATTCCCGAGTATTAATTCAAATGCCACAAAGAAGCGATCAAACTTCCATGTCACTTCCTGGATGGAGCAATGCATGATCATTTCTTGGTGAGAAATGAAAAATGTAATGACATGGTTTCATGAAATTGTTGGTATTACTCACAAATGAACCATTATGATTATCGCAAATGTCAAAGCGCAAGTGTCTGACTGCACAAACAATGATCGCTTACAGGCTCAATGAAGGAGAAATATTGGTGTTGAATGGACTTTTATAAATGTCAGGGCTCTCATCTTAGCTTTGCTGCAAGGGAACATTTTCTAGGCATATCAGTGTTCTCTTCATAGTATGTCAACTCAGTCTGCGAGTATGACTAACACACAGGTTTTCAGTAATGGAAATATAAGGATCGATGATGTCTTTGACAAATTCTCACAAACAGTTACCTCAACCCTACCACTCATAATCAAGTCAGGTCTTCTTGTGCATCTAGAATATGGAACAGTTCCAGGGGATCTTCGAACAACTTGTGTCTATCCTTTGCAACTTATTAGAACACGATTACAAGCTCAACCTATGAATTCAACTTCCATATACAAGGGGTTAAATTGAATCATAGTCTTGGAGAGCGTAAGGTGCATAAAAAGACTCAACAATTAGTTGCAGATCCACATTTGCAGCTACAGGATTCTAGGGGAATTAATCAAATGCCAATTAGTGGCAAAGTTTCCAGGAATACAAACATTAATCCCAGATTTCAAGGTAGATAGTGAATAGTCAGCAACTCGATCTCATCATCTGTAGACTATCAAGTGTTTGGTCAAACTCTTCGAGCATCATTGAGAATTTAAATAAACAGGTCGGAGAGTATTCAAATATTCAACAACACATCCCAGATTTCCAAGCATCTGCCATCAGTAGATGGCAGTCAAGGTGTCAAGCAGCCTCATTATTTCCATATTTCCTGCATTGATTCGAGATTTATTTACGTTTTTAGTCTATGGATAAAATTTTATCCCTTAAAATTTGTAACATCTCCATGATTGCATTTTATGTTTAGTCTATGGTGTTGAATGTAATAAGGAGGGGAAGTTCCTAGGTCCAAGAGGGGAGAGCTTTGAGGTTCAGAATTTTGGTTCAAGAGGGAAATAGTCTGAATTGTAAAAGGAGTTTAAAGGCTTTCACTCTCTTGTACTTAGGGTTTGGACATCCTAAGTGGTCATACTATTGTTTTCTTGTATTTCATATTTTCATATATATTTAAATTCAATTGTGATCTATTGGAATACCGAGAGGGGGTGAATCAATATGAGCACTTTATACCACTTTTAACTACAATATATATTATTTCACTTTATCAACAATTTTCAACAGTTTATTATGAATGTATCATCTATGATTGCATTCAATATATATATTATAATCATGTAATCATAAGTATCATCACATCAACATCACATCAAGAACACACTACACTAGTATTTACATGGAAACCCAAATGGGAGAAAACCATGGAATGTTTTTTTATATATATATCAAGAATTCATTCATAGGAAGCACCAACTTCTCAATTCTTTAGTTGCAACTGAAAGGAGACTACAACCCCCTATTTACAGGCTCCAACCTGAAGAAAGCTACAACTCCTTGAATCCTTTGGCTCCAACCAGAAGGAGGCTACAACCCCCTGGGTTCTTCGGCTCCAACCTGAATGTGGCTACAACCACCTAGTTCTCAAGCTCCAACTCCCTGATTCTCCGAAACCAACCAAAAGGAGGCTACAACCCCCTGGGTTCTCCGAATCCAACCAGAAGGTGGATACAACCACCTAGTTCTTAGGCTCCAACCTAAAGGAAGATCCAACTCCTTGATTCTCCAGCACCAATAGGAAGGAGGATACAACCCCCTTTCATTGCCCCATCTTGTCGCCCTGAAATATAAGTGTAGACCAACTGTCACTACCACAATCACTTCCAATGTCACTGTCACTATCACTGTCATTGTCATTATCACATCAACCACTGTCACAACCACCTGTCCAACCAATCATTGTCTCATCCATGAAACCAGATCCACTCTCATCCACATGCAACTCATGCCAAGATCACCAAGAGCATATCTCAAACCATATGCTCAACATCACCAACACATGTATCTATCAAGCATGTACCAAGATCACCACATACCTATTGATATTATGGTAGTTACGGAAGGTATTTACATCCATGTGTAACCCTGACGAGAATAGAATATTCTGAGAAGCAAGAAGAAACCCTAAAGCATTAAACTTAACCCTAGAAGACAAGTCGGCTCAAGGAAATAATTAATATTAAGTATTTAGCCTCCGGAATGAGAAGTCGGCCCAGACAACTCAGGAAAACAGTATACATACAAGTAGTCAGACCTCATTTTGTACACATAGCTCAAAATTTCAGTTGGGAAGAAATGCGCACTACAGAAACTGGGCAAGTGCGCAAGTCTAGGGAGCAGTTGTAGCCGGTAGTTGCCGCAATCTGTAATCTTGGTTTAGACTCGGACTTTTTGTTGGTTATGTTTGGACTTTCTAATCAGTCTTGGTTATCTTTTCTTGATGCATTAGCCTTGGTTGGTTATTGGTTTTCTTCTGGAATCATTCTCTATCAAGGTTAAGGTGCTCGGGGGTGGCTTCGGCCTATGGTTGGGTGAAAATATTGTTATATTGTCTATGGTTAAATGAGCACATCTATTACTTTCTAACTGGTTATGTTCCCACACTATCTTCGGACAGTCTAACTACTGGAAGATAGATTGGGAGGATTTGCTCAGTTACAGTTGCAGTTGAAGCCAGTTTTTGTTGCAGCAACGAAACCCTAACCCTCTTGTTGAAGCACCTTAAGTAAAGATATTGACCTATTTTTTGGATATTCTAGTGCTCCCTAGCCTGGCACATCTCCTGGTACTCTCAACAAGCAAAGACGTCAAGTTTGAGTTTTTGGTCAAAATCAAGGGTTGACCAAGTCAAAGCAATTATGACTTACTCTATGAAGTCAGAAAACAAGTTAGAAGGGGCTTCTAAATTCAGAGCATGGAAGACAAGGATTGATCTCATCCTTGCCAAGAATAAAGTGTTGGATATCGTGAAAGGAAAGATCGTGGAACCAGAGTTTGAAGAAGTAAAATAGAAGGAACCTCAGAACGTTGCAGTTATGGAGAAGTTCAAAAACATTGACATCAATGCCATGAGTATCATAGTGGACTCTATAAGAGACCACTTGATACCCTACATCTTCCATCTTGACTCATCTAAGAAGATGTATGATGCCCTAACTAACCTCTTCTCAGTCAGAAACATTGGACAAGTAATGAGTCTGAAGAATGAACTCCGTGACATGAAAATGAATGATGATGACAGCATAACATCATACTTTGTGAGAATCTCTCAGTTAAGAGATCAACTACAATCTATTGAAGAAATCATTTTAGAGAAGGAACTGGTAAATATATTACTCAATGGTATTCCCAAGACATGTGATGCATTTGTTGCAAGCATGAACACAAGGAAGGAGTATCCCACATTTGAAGAACTTTGGACTTGTTGTGCACAAGAAGAATCAAGGATTAGTGCAAAAGAGAAACCCCAAAAGAAATACGATGATCAAGCTTTCACAGCAAGGTTCAAAGATTTCAAGAATAAAAAGAAGTTTTACAATGCTTCAACTATCGAAAATATGGTCACTACAAGAATCATTGTCCCGAGTTAAAGAAAAGGAAGGAAACACACAAAGCATCAATTTACAAATAAAGGGAACCCTCAAATAAGGCCAAGCAGGATAAAACAAACTTCTTCATCTAAGACAATGTAACAATATTCTTCATAATTCATGTACATACCATGTTTACATAATTTATGTACATATCTTGCATATATATTTCTTAGAAGATAATATGTTCAAAGAGAAACAATACCTATGAAAGAATAACAAGATAAGGATTGTTATCGCGATGACTACAAGTCAAGAAATACACATGAAAAGATGAAGTATATCGACAACCCTTGGTAACAATTCATGTGGAAGCTATTAACATAAGTAACAGCTACAAGATAAGTCGAAATCAGAATCAAACTTGAAGAAACCTGGAACAAGTAAAAACAGAAAGAAGTCAACAATCAAGAGGAAATTAGAAAAATACTTGTGACACTTTGCAGAAGGCAATAGGGATGCAGACGGAAGCGTGGACTCTCTTAGTTGGAGGGAGCCAATTATAAAATTCCAAAATAAGAGCATGCATTCATGCATGAAGCAAGGATTAGGAGGGAGCTAATCCTAAATAATTTTATCCATTGAGGATTATGAAGTATCTATCCATGTCCTCATCAATGGTAGAAACCATGAAAAGCAACACATGTTCAGTTTGACTTTAGAAGAAGTCTTCTTCGAAAAGAATCCTTAAAGTATCCCTAGTTATCCATCCACATCCATGATCCTATGATGAAAGGAAGAAGTTGGAATCTTCAAGGCATGGAATCTATAGAAAACTCCATGGACCCAAGAGCTAAACAGAAACATGAGGAAGAACATGAAGATTTCAAGAGAGAAAGAAAACCCAGAACAACCAGTCATTATATAGAGAATTACAAGACTACCATCTTGGTTTTAACCCACTAGAAGCAATCAAGCAGAAGAACTGGAAGTTGTGATGAAGAATAGTGTATGAAAAACTTATGAATGGAAGCATCATGAGATTCAAAACTAGAGGTTCTCCCAGATGGAGGGAGAAGACTATGATGATAGCTTGTTCCAGTAGCCAGACATACCTCTACCTAAGCCATTATATCGTCTGCAGTATCCATGGGTTGGATTTTACATCAAATGAATGTTAGGATTGTTTTCCTCAATAGAGAAATTGAACAAAGAAGCGTATGTAGAGCAACCTCAAGGTTTTGAGGTATACCAGAAAGAGACTCTTGTATGCAAATGGAAGAAGACAACTTGGTGCAGAACCTCCAATGAACAGCAGAATCATGGTGAAAAATTTCTATAACATAGATATTGTATCAGAATAGTTACTCAGAAGTCTAGGATGATGGATTGCAAAATCCATGACAAACTCTCATGATGATAGAAGAAGTGCCACTTAGATATGTTCTAGTTTGAGCCTTGCCACGATGTCATGAGCTAGCATAAAACAAAAGTGTTGAATTCAACCATGATATATTATAATGATCAAATCTATATGAAGCCTTCATAGAAAACCAGTGTTCCAGAAAGACCGAAGTACATTGAGATCAAGCATTACATTCTTTGTGATTAGGTCCAGAAAAGAGAAGTGGTTCTCCAATATATCTCCACAAATGAAAATTTTTAAAGCCTTTGTCCAAGATGAAAAATTTTGTGTACTCAATAAACAAGTTGGAGCTCATGGAGACGACTTCCTTATTAAAAAGGGAAGAGATGACTCCCAGTTTGGGTGGGAGAACTGATGTGTTATTGATTTATGGATAGTTATTTTTCAGTTCGAAAAATGGTCCAGGATGAGCAGTTCATTTCCAGTTCGGAAAGTGGTTCGATATTTCTAACAGACAAGCATTTTCCATTTCGGAAAATGGTCCAGATCGGACAATCATTTTCGTAATGAAAATGCCTCGATAAATTGTTGATGTACCATAGACGGCGATTCCCCTTGTGGCCAGTGTGGGGAATGGTCTAGGACAGTCTTTCTTCTTGACAGTCACTCTCAGTAGTGGTCAAGAAGAATGGTCTGCCTCGTCGGCCAGTCATTATTTTGAAGTTCACAGTTGTGATCAATTTCGAGGAATGGTCAGTTTTGTAGGTTGGTGTAGGACAGTCATTTCCTTAGGAAATGGTCTAGACAGTCATTCCCTAGGGCAGACTCATTCTCTCCAGGTTTCACTTTGTTTAGTGCCGAAAGAATGGCCCAGTTAGGTGAATGGTCCAAGTTCAACAATCAGGGACATGCATTCCCTAGGGTAGACTCATTCTCTCCAGGTTGCACTTTGTTTAGTGCTGGAAGAATAGCCCAGATAGGTGAATGGTCCAGGCTCATAAATCAAGACAGTTATTCTTATATACTTGAGAATAATAGTCTAGTATCTCATGGCTGATGTTTTACCTTCTGAGGGAAAATGATCTTCCAGATCTCACAGATGTGAGTGGAATAATGGCCCAGATGACTCAATTTATATGATGACAATGTTTTTTTTGTGCAGGTTGATATCATATGATATGATTACTATGGATATTGTATGTCTCCGGACAGTAGATGTATGCTACTGTGGTGGATGTGTTCCACTAGTTGTGACTATGTGTCACTGATTAAGTAGTTGTGTGCTACTTGGTTTGGTAGTGTACCACTAGATTTTAGTTGTGTACTACTATGGATAGACATAGTTGTGTTCTATTGAATTACATTGTTCTGATTTCCATGTAGACTATCAGTAGTGTTGAAAATGATTATCAACTAGATGGATGGTCAATTTATTGATGGACAGACATTCTCCAGATGATAAATGTTCCATGACATTTATTCTTCTAGGACGTATGTTTGGATTAGAAGAGTAGTCCTTGTAGCCCATGGCGTGGCTTCCAGCATCTATTGGAATAGTTATTCTTCTAGGACATATGCCTAGATTAGAAGAATGGTTCTTGTATTACTCTTTTGAGTGAGTGACTTATTCAGCATCATGTCTGATTACTTAGATGGAGTATGGTTTCGAGAGATGATGTATTTTATGCTGTCAAATGACACCGATAGTGATGATGGTGCTCGTGATCTAATCATGAGATAGTTTGTACGACTATGATGATGCTACTGGTTGAATGGTATGTTTGTGCTCAATACCATTGCCTTGAATACCTCCCTAGCTAGGAGGGAGTGTTGATATTATGGTATCTGCAGGAGGTATTTACCTCCATGTGTAACCCTGACGAGAATAGAATATTCTAGGAAGCAAGAAGAAACCCTAAAGCATTAAAATTAACCCTAGAAGACAAGTCGGCTCAAGGAAATAATTAATATTAAGTATTTAGCCACCAGAATGAGAAGTCGACCCAGAAAACTCAGGAAAACAATATAAATACAAGTAGTCAGACCTCATTTTGTACAGACAGCTCAAAATTTCAGCTGGGAAGAAGTGTGCACTGCAGAAACTGGGCAAGTACGCAAGTTTGGGGAGCAGCTGCAGTCGGCAGCTGCCGCAATCTGTATTCCTGGTTTAGGCTCAGACTTTCTGTTGGTTATGGTTGGACTTTCTGATTAGTCTTGGTTATATTTGCTTGATGCATTAGCCTTGGTTGGCTATTGGTTTTCTTCTAGAATCATTCTCTATCAAGTTTAAGGTGCTCGAGGGTGGCTCCGGCCTATGGTTGGGTGACAATATTGTTATATTGCCTATGGTTAAATGAGACCATATATTACTTTCTAACAATACCATCACAAGATATGTGTCTCAACCAAGTACCAACTTGTACCATGCATCAACCTGTACCTCAACATGTACCATCAACCATGTACCATAAAAAGTGCATCAACCATGCACCAAACCTGTATCATCACCACATGTACCATACCATGTGCCAACCATGCACATCAACACTTGTACCATACTATGTTCCAAGTCAATAAACCAAGAAATGTACCATCAATGTATCTCAACAAGTAGACCTCAACTAGCATGTACCATGCATCCAATGATGTGCCTCAAGTCATATACCAAATCCCACAAACACATGCCTCGGGAATGCTCCTCAATATCACCAAGATACAACCTCATAGCATAATATACCAAACCTCAAGTATACACCATAACATGTAATCAAAACAGAAACCAAACCAACTACTAATGCCTCTAATCAAAGTACCATAACCTTTCCAAGGTGTACCATCAACAATATATACCTCTCAAGTGTGTACCATACCATAACCAATAAAGTAACCTTTAAAGAATACATGTAACTTTTAGATGACCTGAACACCAGATACAGACATGTATCTTATTCACAGACCTTAGCAACCAGGTACCAACATTCTTCTCACTTATGTCTTATCCTCATGGGACAAAGACCTCTTATCAAGCGGGTACTCACATGACGTAAATACTACAACTAGTGAGTGCCTCGTAGGAAACCCTATACTTGACTCGTGGGTATTCCCTAAATTAAGGTTTCCTCATATTCTCTTGCTCTCCTCTACAGTCCCAAGAATATCACACTTCTCCCACTTCACTACCTCGGAATTCTTTGTCGCAAACTAGCCAAAAGATCACAATACTAGACCATAACATTCACAAGATAAATATTCAATGTAAGTGTGTGAGTATACTTTTGAATGACTCCTTGAGGGGTATTTATAATTTTTCTAGGTAACCTCTTCCCTTAAACTTAGGGATTTTAGATATTTCTTGTTGCAACCACTTTACCCTTTCATTCATTGACTTGTAACCAACTATGGCTTCTTAACCATTCTTCGGGGATTCCAACTTCATAAGGCCATATCTCCCTAACCGTGATGAACCACATGGCATACCACATATCACTGGAAATAGAACGATATGTAATATACATCTATGTTATTCTTACCTACGATTTCACTGCCCTTCGTGTCATTGTTCCTAAATCAACTTCGGGTCCATAACCACACTTCTAGGGCTACATGTAGACTAATTCGAATGTACCCAACTAACTCACCATCAATATCGATCATATAAATGTCAATCAACTATGGACCTCTCCAAGGGTTGACATCAATGAAAACCAACTATCCAAGCCAATTGTCAACCAAACTCCCCCTTTGGCACTGATGGAAACACCAACATTGATGGCAACACTTATACTCCAATGCTCATGCTCCCCCTGTTACCATTTCTCCTCATCAATGTTTATCACTATCCCTATTTGACATCAATGGAAAAGGGTATCTCTCCTTGGGACTACTCCTCCTGTCATCATGCATCTATTATTTCTCTTTGTTACCATGCCTTTGTTCTTTTTTTCCTTCTTTGACAAAATATAAATCCCCCTATCAATATGTCTCCCCCTGTCTGCATGCTACTGATCTTCCTTTTTGGATCTCTTTCTATGATGATTTTTCTTCCCTTGAATTTTATATAAGATGTAGATCAATGTAGGGCTACATGTATATGTTTCCTTTCCTCTCTTCCAATGTTGTTTATTGTCCATTGGTGTTTCCTCTTGAATTTCATTGACATATATAAAAAGAATTCAAAATTTGATTTCTTCATTTACTTGTCATGTTCACTTGACCATACTATTCAAAAATGTCCTTTTGATGATATAGATTATGTTGACGGTTTTTCTTTCCATGTTTTTTTGTTCCTTTCACTGCTTGTCTTTTTGTGATCAATTGATTCCACTGCTTCCAATTGTAAATACACTGCTATGAAACTTCTCTAACCCATGCTTTATATACCTTCTAAGCATCTCATGAAGCTATCTCTTTCCATGTGACACACATTGTCCATAAATATGTTACTCAATTGTCCATAATGTTGACCCATCTATCATTGTACTATTCTGAAGGATTCACCTAAGTATACTACAATTGATCATCACATGTTCATGTTTATCATAATGAATCAAATGTGTCTACTGATCTGATATATCTTCTCATCAAACTCTGCATGTCTAGAACAACTTGTATTGAGTGTATCCATGCATGAATATATATGTGCAATCGTTCTTTGATGTATGCCTAGAAACACTACTTTTCAATCGATCAATCTATCATTATGTACTTTTGTTATCTGACTGCTCTAAATATGTCTCTACAAATACTTCAAACTGCTCGAAATATGGTTCTTTGATCTGTCTCAGCTACTACGTAGAATCCCCATGTTCAATATTCTTATTAAAGGGATTCTCCAAGCCGGATGACTCAGAGAAATACCCACTCCAATGCGGAGTAATATTCTTCTTTGTCTGTATACTCATCATCTCTTTGAACTTTGACTTCTTCCTTTTCTTCATTTGGATTGATCTTGCACTAAAATTCCTAAAAGTACAATCTCTTGAACATGTTCCTTATTCACCTACTCTTCTTTTATTTCTCACACTACTGCAAATCCTGCAATATCTGGGACATATTCTTTATTCACTTCTTCTTTTGGTTTTTCATTTCTTCTTCAAACCTTCATGTATCTGACAATTTACTTTTTCCTTGTAGATTTGTCTTCATCTCATACTATTGTTAATCCCGCAATCTCTGGGACCTGGTCTTTATTCACCTGTTCTTTTTTTTTTCTTTTACATACTTTCTTATATCTAATATCAGTGTTCTCTTTCATGGAAGTATCGATCATGCCTCTACAATCACGAGATATGTGTCCATAGTTATGGAATTTGTAACATTCAATGTTATGTGGGGCCACATAAGCATTTATTTCTTGAACATTTCTTCCATAAGCCCTACAATATGAAACCTTATGTCCAAAGTTAGTACGATAAAAACAATAACCATAAAATAAATTTACATACCTGAGAGTGAATGATCTTCTTTGTGGTGTAGTCCTTATGAATTCCTTCCTTGGTTGATCATAATCTTCTCTTTTGTAGATCCCTTCATTATGGTTGAAGATTCTTTGCTACCTGAATGTGGTAGGTTTTGTTGAGGATGTATTTCTACTATACTCATTCTTCTTTGATTCTTGTTGACCATGATTCCTTCCTTTGAGTATTTTTATATCTCAAAATGCCACTACTATGCATTTATGATATTGGCCTACTCATTTACACATTTGCCAACCATTTTTGTTGAGGTTCCTCTTAAAAAACACTTTTTTGTATGGTGTATGCATCATGATACATATGCATAGCGTGTACACATGCTAGTTGCATACTTGAAATCTCATGTACATACGTTAGGTGCATACCTGAAATCTCGCGTATACTCTCAAAAATTGCAAAAAAAAGTAAATTATGCACTCTTCGACGAATTTTATGGGTTATTTTGGGTTGCACAGCCATTTTACATCATGAATCCCTTATGAAAACCGAATAACCATCATTTTTCCATACAAAAAGGGCCATAGGGGAGTCCTTTGGGGATATCAAAGAAGAGGCAAGTGAACTTTGCCAAAATTTCTCCCTTGTATGACAATCCTTTTGCATCATGTTTTGAGTTTTCATCCTCAACATTCCATATCATTCATCCTCCTTATACAATCCATCCTTTTCCCCTATATTGGCATGTTGGTTGTGAGGATAGTACATTGACTCTTAGTGTGACAANCTTGTATGACAATCCTTTTGCATCATGTTTTGAGTTTTCATCCTCAACATTCCATATCATTCATCCTCCTTATACAATCCATCCTTTTCCCCTATATTGGCATGTTGGTTGTGAGGATAGTACATTGACTCTTAGTGTGACAAATTCTTCTTCAAGCTTCTCAACCTCTTCTTCTTTCTTTATTATCTGAGACTTCATGACTTCTTCCGTTCTCTTTGCTTCTTCAAGTTGGATCCTCGAGGTGATTATCTCTTATTCAAGTTTTCTTTCTTTTTGACTAAATTCTTCTTAAAGTTGATTTAAATCCTTAGTTCTTTCCTTGAGATGATATATCAGTATCTTCTCTCTTTTATGCTTCTTCCTTTTGTGCTATTATTTTGGCGTCCAAACACTTATTTTGATCTTTAAGAGTTTCTTCAATCCTTCTAGCTTATTCTAGATGTTTTTTAGCATTACGATCATATTCTTGACTTCTTTGTAGTTGGTGTTCTGAGATTCTTCTTTTTCCTTTAGTTCTTTCTGGAGTGACTTGTTTTTCCTTTTTTCATTCCATAGACATTCTATTGCACTGAGAAATTCTTCTCGGTAATTGACTTCTACCTCTTCACACTCTTCTTCTTCTTAATCTATCTGACGTGATGAACATACGCATCTTCTTTGGAATTATCTAACTCTGTGATGGAATAGAAATAGAGATTATGTAGCTTATCCCAGAGTTCTTTTGTTGATAAACATTTTCCCACTTTGCCTTTTACTAAATTAGGTAATCCTTCCATGATGAAATCCATTACTATTTTGTTTTTCTTCTTCAATTCCTTTTTGGTTACAGTATTTGGTTTCTTTGGACCATTATATTATGTAACAACTAAATACCAAATATCATATCCATGTGCCTACAAAAAAAAAAATCATTCTTTTGTTCCATTACTCGTAGTCTTATGACCATTGAACATTGGTACTCCATTCATATTTTACTCCATGGTCTACCTTCCAGTGGTTAAACTATTTCCTAAAGGAACCTTCTCTGAAACCAATTGTTGGAATATTGAGAGGGAGGGGTGAATCAAGATGAGCACTTTATACCACTTTTAACCATAATGTATATTATTTCACTTTATCAACAATGTTCAATAGTTTATCATCAATGTATCATCTATTATTGCATTCAATATATATATCATAAGCATGTAATCATAAGTAGCATCGCATCAAGAACACAATACACCAGTATTTACGTGGAAACTCAAACGGGAGAAAACCACAGAATGTTTTCTTATATATATCAACAATTCATTCATAGGAAGCACCAAATTCCCAATTCTCTAGCTGCAACTGGAAGGAAGCTACAACCCCCTATTTACAGGCTCCAACCTAAAGGAAGCTACAACTCCTTGAATTTTATGGCTCCAACCAGAAGGAGGCTACAACCCCCTGGGTTATCCTGCTCCAACTGGAAGGTGGCTACAACCACCTAGTTCTCAGGCTCCAACATGAAGGAATGTCCAACTCCTTTATTCTTCGGCACCAACCGGAAGGAGGCTACAGCCCCCTGGGTTCTCCGGATCTAACCGAAGGTGGATACAACCACCTATTTCTTAGGCTCCAACCTGAAGGAAGATCCAACTCCTTTAATCTTTGGCACCAACCGAAAGAAGGCTACAACCCCTTTTCCTTGCCCCATACTGATGCCCTGAAATATAAGTGTAGACCAACTATCACTACCACAATCACTTTCATTGTCACTACCATTGTCACTGTCACTATCATTGTCACGGTCACATCAACCAATTTCACAAAAACCTATCCAACCAATCATTGTCTCATCCACAAAACCAGATCCACTCTCATCTGCATGAAACTCATGCCAAGATCACAAAGAGAATATCTCAAACCATATGCTCAACATCACCAACACATGCATGTACCAAGCATGTACGAAGATCATTGCATACCATCACAATATATGTGTCTCAACCAAGTATGAACTTGTACCATGCATCAACCTGTACCTCAACCTTTACCATCAACCATGTACCATAAAAAGTGCATCAACCATGCACCAAACTTGTATCATCACCACCAGTAAAATATCATGTTCCAACCATGTACATCAATACTTGTACCATACTATGTACCAAGCCAATAAACCAAGAAATGTACCAGCAATGTATCTCAACAAGTAGACCTCAACCAACATGTACTATGCATCCAATAATGTGCCTCAAGTTATATACCAAATCCCACAAACACATGCCTCAAGCATGCTCCTCAATATCACCGAGATACAACCTCATAAAAAAATATACCAAACCTCAAGTATGCACCATAACATGTAACCAAGCTAGAAACCAAACCAACTACTAATGCATCTAATCAAAGTACCATAACCTTTCCAAGGTGTACCATCAACAAGACATACCACTCAAGTGTATACCATAGCATAACCAATCAAGTAACCTTTAAATCCTACATGTAATTGTTAGATGACTTGAAACACCATATATAGACTTGTAGCTTCTTCACTAACCTCAACAACAGGTACCAACATTCTTATCACTTATGTCTTGTCCTCGTGGGACAAATACCTCTTGTCAAGTGGCTACTTGTGTGACATCAATATTGTAACTAGTGAGTGACTCACGAGACACCCCATACCTGAACCATGGGTATCTCTAAATTAGGGTTTCCTCAAATTATCCCTTTCTCCTCTGCAATCTCAAGAATCTCGCACTTCTCCCACTTTGCTACCTTAGAATTATCCATCGCAAACTAGCCAAAAGATCACAATACTATACCATAACATTCACAAGAAGGAACTGGAGCCTTATTTCTTCTATTGTATGTCAAAAAATTATTTTTTCCTCGATTCCTTTCTTTGATCATATGTTAACTGGTTTAATACCTATATTTGTCCCTCTCTTGCTCCTTTTCTTTTGGCTTCATAAATTTTTTCTTGTGTGACGTCTTCCTCTTGGAAGTTACAGATCATGGCCATGAATTTCATACAATTGGGATATTCTTCATCTCGTCGGGGACATTCATCCTCCCGATGGGGTTCTTGACATGGAGAACACCATGTTTTCTCTTCCTTGTTGACCATTCCAACAGGTTTCAACGTTTCAGGAGCTTTTTCCTCTTATTGAGGCTTTGGCTTCCACCTTGTGGCATCTCTCTATTTTCTAGCAAACTAAGGTCTGGAGGCATATTGATTTATTTCCACGGTATTTAATCGACCCATGATATGATTCTGAGCTTGGAAAAATTGAGTACTCATCTGGTCTATCTTCTGAATCAAGAGAGAAATTGGGAATGGAGAACTTCTACTGGAAGCTTTAGTCTTTGTTTCTTTCTTGTCATCGAGATACTTGTTTCAGGATTAATCCGTAAGTGCGGACACAAACCGATCTCCCTAGATCCACCTGGATCTAGAACAAAACAGGACAGAATATATCACTTTCCCTAGATCTAACTATTGAATTAAATTGGAAGTGAGAATAAGAGACATACCTTGTAATCGCTTCCTTAATCTGTGTTGCTCCTGCTTCTCTCTAGTGCTCTCATGCAATCAAGATCAAAACAACACAAACCAACCAAAGTGAAAGCAAATAATATATTCAATAGCTAATCTATACATATGATCAAGGAGTTATGTAATAAAGTAAATCTAACTTTATGGGAAAGAAACATATTATTGTATCATATTAAATG
>ML786512.1:24108-51898 GCA_009831015.1 Picea engelmannii | reverse complement strand
TTATAAGTTGAAGAGGATAAGGTGAGGAGGTTAGGATGATCCCACTAAATCATGAAAGCGAGTAAGATCCAAACCATTCGGATGCCACCTCACCATAGAAGCTTCTCCTTCTATAAGATTCGAGAAAACGCTCGTTTTTCCCAGGTGCTGGCATTCTCGCACCCTAGCTATAGTGCAACCTGCGAACTGTTCGCACTATGGCTATAGTGCAACCTGGGAGAATTGGTCATTCTCACACCCTGCCTATATAGCAACCTGCGAACATCCTTTTTTATAAGGTTTTTACATAGGAAAATGCAACTTCTTTTCTCAGGAAAAGTTCTTCTCCCTTCTCTCTTCAGGAACTCAAGCCACTAACCCCTCTGAAGGCAACAGATAGGTTTACATCATTAACGATCATAGGGATGACAAAAATAATGTGTAACAATATTGAAAGGAGTCAAACTTGGAATCAAGAATACTCTTTGGCTTGAGCCATGGTGGTGGGATTATTTTCCTTCGGGATGAAACGAAATTTCCCATCGAAAGCATTCATGTAAAGGAGACAAACAGTTGCATCTGTGGGACGTAGATCTGTCGGGATTTAATTGTACAACCTATCAAACTTGTTGTCAAAATCACTCATTGTCTTGTTCTCCTTCTTCTTTATCTGATTGAACTGAGCTACAAGCATTACATTGTATTTCTTCATTTTCCATTTGTTCTTGAATAACTTGGCAAAGTCTTCATAAGATGCTATGTGATTATCAGGAAGTCCTCTGAACCATCTCTAAGAATATTCAGTCAATGATGAGGCTAGTAGCTTCATTTCTACATCTTCATGTTCCACTTATATATTTTCCATGTCTCGGTCCATGGAATAGTGATTATCGTCCACAGTAATTACATTATTTCCTGGAAGCTTTGGCAACCATTTGTGAGATTCCTTTGTCATTGTGTTGGGATATTTGGGGATGGTGGCCATGTTTAGGGGATTATAAAGGTCCTTTTCCCAAGAGTGAGCCATATGACTAAGGGGAAGGGTACCTTGAAAAATGGTTTTGACAATGAGAGACTTGAGAAAAGGCCTACTTCAGTAAACCTTAGAAAGATTGAATCTCCAAGGGGAGAAATTATTGAGGGAGGATGCATTCTGGGAAGGTGGAGTCGCTAGATGGGCTTCAAGAAGAGCTCATCAAGGGTGGAAGGGGAACTCCCTTCAATTGGAGTCATCAGGAAAACTAGGGGTAAAGGATTTCCGATGGTATCTTTCCAAAGTGTTGTTAGGGCACGAAAGAGGATTCAAAATCCTCCACAGAAACGGTGCCAAAATGTTATCATGCAATCTACAGGTTGGGAAAATCACAACCCAATCCACAAGATGGCGATAATGGTTGGATATTTTACCCATTGTCCCCTCAGATAAACCCTCCACTTGCTTTAGTGAAGGAATAATCGAACACAAGGGGGGAGTCTCGGGTGACCCTAGGGGGAAATGAGACAAAAAGTGAGATGATGGAAGTGATTCCCTTATAGGTCAATATACTAAGTGGAATATAGCTTGGAAATGAGTCTCAAAAGTAGTTAATAGTTTCCAAGAAACTTGAGTACCTGCAGAAGATGATTGTACCTTCCCGAGACACAAGAAAAGATGAGTATGAAAGCTTAAAGTTAAGTGGACAAGCAATTTAATATTTTTGTCCCTATTTGCAGCAGTCAACAGATATATAAATCATCAAGTAAATGATTATTAATTATGATAACAAGATGTTAAAATTCAAGTAAACGATGCAAGAGATAATCTAGAAATCACTAGTATAACTCAAGAATGAAAGTATAAGACTTTAGGAACAAAATAAGGTTGTTATAAACAAGTATTGCAGAGATATTTTATCAGCCTTATGGATGTAGCAAACTATTTCTACAGCAGAAAATATCAACCCACAAAACAAGAAAGTAAACCACACAAAAAGTGTGTCGAGGATAGTAGATTATAGGGGCAATTTACTAGCAACTTTTGATGGTTGAAAAGTGAGTTATAATCAAAGTAGAGGGAGATTTCTTGCATCCCTAATGTCTGTATATTTTATTGAGTTATAGATATAAGAATACCAAGCAAAACAAGACTCCCTATAGGCTTTAGCAACCTCAAAGCATCAAGAAAAGATTCAAACTTGAACAATATTGATATCTCTCTAAATTTTGTTTACCAATGAAAACAATTTATTTCTCCAATGCAAAATTCATATTAGTGCCTTTAAAATTTGGGTGAATGGATTCTTGAAAGAATTATTTAGATCAAAAAAGTCCCTAGGGGTGTATATCATCTTACTCCCTAGGGCATGCAAATCAAACTAAGGTAAATCTAGGAGGGTCTACAGCCTTGTACTCCTCCTAGAAACCTTGCAATAAATGACTTATAAACTAGAAAATGAGATGAAACTTGATGGAGGGTGTATGCACTTGTACTCATCCTAGCGTTTCAACCAACAATAATCATGAAACAAGCAAGAAGAACCAACAACTGCAGATTTTCCTTACCAATTTCAAGAGAGATGTAATATCAAACTCTAGTTCACCAAGCAATGACCATTCATAAGAAAAAGAAGAAGTCTCCAAGATGTGTGCACCACCTTAGCTAAACAATTAACCAAGATATATCACCAAAAATCATTTTCACAAAAGAGAGATACCAAATTTCCCAAGTAGAGCGCAAAATTCAGCCACAATAGTATTCTCACAATGGGAGAGTTATGATAAAATGAAAAGAGTTTGATCTCTATTTATAAAAATCCTACTAAAAGTGTTTTTTCCACTTATTTTTAGGGTAAACCACAAAGTAAGGGGTCAAAAATCCTTAATTTTTTCCTTTACATTACCAAATTAAAATTGAACTTTAAAAATGCACATAAGAAACCCTAAAGTGACATCATCCCTCTTCTAGGGTGACGTTTTGACACCTTTTCCAAGTCATTGGAGTTGAGGATGGAAGTCATTGGGCCTTCTAGGGCCTCCCTCTCATGCCCTAGTGTTTTTTACTTCAATCCAAACCTTCTCCCATCAAAAAATGCCAAGTGTCCTTCACCACCAACACCCTATCCCTAGGGTGACGTCAAGCTCCTAAAATGTGACATTTTAGCCTCAAGAGCAAGACGTTGGGATGGAAATGGGCTAGGATAGATCCTCCAAGGTGTCTCTCATGGCCTCCAAAGGATACCATCAACGTTTGGTGTGTGGGCCATGGTATTCATCCTATGGGATTCAATCCCAAGCTAGGCGTGTTCTTCCAAAACTGTCCACCAACTAGGTCCTACAAAGACAATGAATACGCCTTCCAAGGATCTCAAATTAAATGCATCATGATAAGTAAATCAAGTCAATAAAATATCCATCTAAGCATGTACGTCAAAAACCACCTCATCAAACTAAATAAGTGCTCAAAGACCCTATGCAATTTGCCAAGTTTGGGTATGGGAGGGTTGACAAAGCGACCTATTGGGTGAATTGTTCCTCAATTTTAGGAGTGTTTCCCAAGTGGGCCCATCTCTAAGACATGTGGAAAAGGTGACATGGATAGGGGCAAGACTTTTGGGCATGGGTTTCATGACATACAAGGGATCGTAGTATCTCATTTATGGGTGCCTTTGTAGAGGGTGTGTTGCACCTTTGTTTTCAAAGCATCCTTTTTCCAAACCCATTTATTGTCTTTTGTTTCTTTAGGATGTTTCCAAGTTGAAGACAAGGTGGGGCTTCTACCTAAGCATGAAAAATAGTTCCCACCTTGACTCTACCCTGGTCACATCATGCTTCCCGGAGTTGAATACAATAGGTGGGGCTTCTACCTAAGCATGAAAAACATTTCCCATACATGCTCTACTTTGGTTGGAATTTTGCATTAGTTATTTTTCATGGGTTCCATTAGTTTCTTATGAGAGACATTTCATTATCCTCAGGATCCCTGGGTGAGAATATAGAAGGTTCATGATTGTATTTTATCTTTTTCCATCTACAATCCTCTCAGCCTTTAGCCCCATCTTCCCATGAAATGAGGGACAATCCCTTGTTTGGTCAGTACACCCTAAAATCTTAAAAGGTAAGGAGATGAGGGGATGAAGTGTGGAAAGTGACAAGTATGGACGGGAATGGAACGATGACCTGTCAATAGGACCTCCCAGTAGAAAAATTATCCCTAAGGGTGACCCACTTACCAAGGCGCAATGTCAACCACCAAGGTGAAACAATAAAAAGAGAATAAATTCCAAGCAGACGTTACATAATCAAAGAAGTTTAAAATGAAACAAAATCAAATGCATCAAATATTGAAATGACACTCACCATAATACGTGGCTTGTACCTCATGGAGAAAGACTCAATGTCTTTCGGAAGTAATTTGATGTGGTGGATACCCTCATGATGAACTTGGAACTGTGGTGGCAAGGTGGGTCTATTTCTGTGTAAGTGGACATTGTTGGTCAAGCTGTTTCGCAGTACTCCATGTATGAAACCTAAGGGCCTCGAGACATCATATCCTTAGTTATCCCTAGGAATTTGGGATAACAGGGAGTTATTAAAATGGATAAAAGAGAAAAAGTAAAAGATTTCAACCATCGATTTTTCAATGTCCTAACTAATTTCACTTTTGATACAGCCCCCGCATAGTCCTTAGCCACTGAATACTACACAACAACTCACATTCCTTCTATGTGCATGTTCATCAATAGAACTAGTAGGAACACTTTGGCCCTTAATTTCGATGAATCTAAAACTGTAGAAATGGAACTATCCTCTTACGACCATCACCCACTCTGAAGAAGTCAGTTCAGCTAAAAATAAACCTTTACTACTGACAAAGACACCTGAAAAGGAACCCAAGGATATTGATAGCGTGGTAAAAATGGTCAATAAATTGTCTAATGAAGTTGTAGATCTCTAGAAGAATGTTGGAAATGGCCTTCAAGACCTAGAACTTTCCGCCCATTTTTTAAGAGAAACCATGACAACCCACCAAGACCACCCGAAGCTCCTCAAATTGCTTCAAACCTGGATAGCTTCAGCATTGATAACTTATGTTCATACCATAAACAAAATAATTTGTAAAGGAATTTCCCTCAATGGGTCAAATCCATGACCCTAGTTATAAATCAGATATTGGATTAGCAGAATCTAAATGATGAACAACTTAATGAGGCTCAAAATGATACCACTGAGTAGGTTCCCCCAGAATCTGTTATGCCTTTTTGGAACTAGTGCATAGACTCATATGATCAAGCAGATAGAATAAATCTTTGTAGAAGGTGCACCAGTAGTTAAAGTTGTTCCTAGGGAATACAACCTATGCAGCAAAGGTATGGTACATGTCACCTCCTCTTTCAAAGAATACAATATTCCTCTCGGGAAGATTACTCCTCCTCTGTCGACCCTTGAAATAAATCTCCCAACCTAGGGGAAAATCAACAACAAATATAATACGATTGTTCCAGCTAACATAGACAAACCAAGTACATCCAACTCAAATGGGACCAACAACAAATCTAACACAGCATGAACCAACAACAAGACATATGAGACAAAATCAAACCAAAAAATGAACAAATCAAACATGCATGCTCTAGAATATAATGTTATAGAAGATATGAAAAGGACAAAATCCAACATCTCAATGTTTGATATCTGGTCATTACCACAACAACGCGATCTATTGCATGATGCTTTTAACCCCAATAATTCTCATAAAAAGATCACGTCTACTACTGATAGAATCCCTCTTAATGTTGAGTCAAAGGAAGTACACAAAGTGGAAATCACGGTTTCCATAAATGCAACTAGCATAGGTGCATACTCAAAGTCCCGGGTTCCACCTTTTCTGCTCACTTACAAAATTTTAAATTTCAATGTGCATAATTTTTTAGCAGATTCAGGTGCATCCTCTAACATTGTGCCTTATTCAGTCTGACAAAGGATAAATGTTGTTCCACAAATTATTAAAACAATAATCATGCATTTAGATAGAACAGATGTTAAAGTAAAAGAAGAAATCAAAGATGTCTTAATTAGGCTTGCATCCGACCATAGAGTGCATCAAGTTATTGATATTCTTGTTGCTGACATACCAGAAAGTTATGGTTTGTTGTTGAGAGAGGATTGATCAACTAAAATTCAAGGTTATTTTTCCACCGATTGGTCCTACCTATGGCTTCCTTATAAAGGTAAAGCAAATCAGATTCAAGTAAATAGTGAAGCTCACATGAAACACACAGCAACGAAATTAGAAGGTAAGAATGAACCTATTAGTTTTGCACATTCCATTTTGGGTAACTATTTCTTCAAAAACTGACCATCATTGTTATGAAGCACAAATATTTGAAGTACATCCAAATTCGCAATCATAACTCCTTCCACAAAAACACAACAACATATGCACCATATTAACTAACTTAGGTTTTAGCGCAACTAAAAAAACTAAGATTTCTAACATGTGGTCTATGTTCTTTATGTATCTAGGTCAAAAGAAGGAGTCAGGGCAGGATGTGTGTTCATCGATCCTGAACAACGTAATATGCTCATATCGTGTGGCATAGAATTTGAATGCACCAATAACACTGCAGAATACGAAGCCTTATTCCAAGGTCTCAAAAAAGTCCATTGACCTTAAGGTGAAGTTCCTCAAAGTATATGGTGATTCAGAAATAATCGTCCGACAGGTAAGAAATACCATTCACTTCCAGTCACCACATTTAAAAGCATATCAGCAAGAGGTATGGAATATTCTTACTCTTTCGATGCATTCAATATCACTTATATACCTCGTAACCAAAATATTGATGCAGACATATTGGCCAATGCAACATCTATGTTCATACCTCCTAACGATGGTTTTCCATTGAAATGATTTCCAGAACTTCAATACCAGATAACATCACAAACTGTTGAGCATTCAACAATGATACTCAGATTATCAAATTTCTCACCAGTGCATATGTCTTCCAATATTTTGTGATTGATGATGAGTCCCATCAGCAAGACTTACATGATTATTGGGGTTAAACAAGTAAATTCAAAGAAAATTACGTCCCAATGAATGTATGGACACTTGAGCAATTATTTTTTTTACAGAAAAAATTTAGAAGGCCTTATAATCGAAAGACCAACAACTCAACCATGATTCATTTCCTTGTCAATATAGGGACCTCTGAACATCCCAATTATGTCAACCCAGGCACGTGTTATTCAGAGGCAGAAAAATACACATTTACATAATTGTTCAAGAAGTATCGTGATGTGTTTGCATGGACTTATCACGATATAAAGACTTATGACACCTGAATAATTGAACATGTAATCCTAATTAAATAAGGTGTCAATCCATTCCAATAGAATATCATAAAGATACATCCAACTTTTGGACCACTTATCCAAAAGGAATTGTAAAAAATGGTTAGATGCCTGAATCATTTTCAAGGTTCGTCATTGAACTTGGGTATCGAATATGGTTCCCATCATAAAGAATTTGGGAAAAATAAGGATATGTATAGATTTCTGAAACCTGAATTGAGCTTCCGAAAAATACAACTACTCGTCTCCCCCTATGGAGCATATCATCCAACTCATCTCTGGCTCAGAGATGTTTTCTCTATTGAATGGATTTTTGGGATACAACTAGGTTCTTGTAGCATAACCAAACCGACTGAAAACCACATTCAAAACTAAGTGGGGAAAATATGCATACAAAAGGATGCCATTTGTCTTAGTAAATGCAGGTGCTACATTTCAAAGGGATATGTATATTGCTTTCAAAGGACTAATCGGTCAAAGTGTGGTGGTCTATCTCGACGATGTCATAGTTTATTCAAAAAAGAAAGAAGACCACCCAAAACATCTGAAACAAATATTTGAACGATGTAGAAAGTATGGGATCTCATTGAATGCAAAAAATACCATTTGTGTTGTTTCAAAAGGTATAATATTAGGGCATGTGATTTCCAAAGATGGGATTTCGGTAGATCTGAAAAGAATAAAATCTATTAGGCAAATTCCTCCACCACATAGTAAGAAGTCAATGCAGTCCTTGTTCAGCAAGATAAAATTTATAAGGATATGTGTTCCTGACTTTGTCAAAATCGCTAAATCGCTTCAACGGATGATTAAGAAAGATGTTCAGTTCAAATGGACACCAGTTGAGAAAGAATATTTTGAAAATATCAAATCCGCTATAATCATTGCATCATCCCTATGAAGCCCAGATTTTACTAAATACTTCTTGTTATACACTTTTGCATCTGATCATTCCCTCATAGAAGATATCACATAAAAGGATGAGAAAGGAAATGAATATCCCATTGCATTCATGAGAACTAGATTGCAAGTCATTGAACTAAACTACCCACTAGTGTATAAGCAAGCCTTTGTTTTCGACACAGCAATCAAATAGTTCAGACCTTACATTTTGAAGAACCACACGAAAGTTATTGTCCCTCATCCAGAGGTCAGATCTCTTTTCATTCAAAGGGAGCTAGGAGAGAGACGAGGTAATTGGATGACGACCTTGCAAGAATATGACTTGGAGTTTAAACTAGCCAACATCGTTAAAGTTCGGGGCCTTTGTAAATTGGTAACACGAGATATTGGTGATGAATATCAAGAAGAGGACGGATGGCAAGAGGAGCCAACTATGTATACACAATAGGATCCTTACATCCCAGCTATTGAAGGCTCATATTATAATGATCTCAAGTATTACATTCAACATGGCACAACTCCAAAGCACCTCAACATCGAACAGAAGAGAGCTCTCACACTGAAATATTTACAATATCAGTTGGTACATGGTGTCTTGTTTTGAAAGAACTATGATGGATTACTACTTCGATGCCTTAAAAAACATGATGTTGACAGAGTCCTTAAAGACATGCATGATGGGTCTGTAGGAGGCCACTTCTCAGGATATAAAAAATCTTACAAGGTATTAAGAGTTGGATACTACTAGCCTACACTATTCAAGGACACTCATGCATATTCATGAAGCTGCAATACATGACAAAAATATGCAAGGAGAGAGTATAAGGTAATTGTTCTGATTCAACCTATCATTATTGAATAACCCTTCGAACAATGGGGGTTGGACATCATCGATGATATAAATCCTCATTCATCCAAGTGGCACAAGTATATCCTAACCACTACCGACTATTTTACACATTAGACTAAAGAAATATCGTAAACCAAGGTAAATGATGAAACTATAATCAATTTTCTTCGACAACATATTATCACTAGGTTTGGCATGCCTAACTCTCTTTTTTTCGATAATGAAACTTATTTTTCATCATTGAAATTATCTGATTTCGGTTTGGAAAAGGGGATCACTCTAAAATATGCAACCAACTACTACCCTCAAGATAATGTTTTATCCAAATCCACAAATAAGAACATGATTTGAATCCTTAAGCGAAATGTAGTCAATCACCAGAGAAACTGGCATAATGCTCTCCCAAATGCCCTCAGGGTCGATCGTGTCACCCATAGATCCTCTCTAAGGAATTGTTCGTATTTTCTTGTTTACGGGAAAGAAGTTATTTTACCTTCAAACATCTACCTTCCTTCCCTACAACTCACTCAATAGTATCACGGGAGAGAATGTCCGATCATCCAACGTCGTATTGATACCTTGATGAACCTAGAAGAAAATTGTGCCAAGGCCAAAAACAAGTTTGAAACTCATCAACAGATCGTTAAGTGTTGGTTTGACAAGAAATTTGTTGGTGAGAAAGATTTCCAAGTTGGGGATTTAGTCCTCAAATGGGACAAACGACATGAGGACAAAGGGAAACATTCAAAATTCCAACAACTGTGCTTGGACCCTACATGATCTAATATAAAATTGGCCAAGGAACTTATTGGTTACATAACCTTGAAGGGGAAGATGATCTCCTTCCTGTAAATGGGCAATTTCTTAAACGCTACATTAGCTAGCCTACATGGAATCCCTCTCATTGTACATAAATAAAAAATTTATTTTCTCTTTTGTTTCCTGCTCAGATTTCACCTTGATTTATGTTTGTTTTTAGATTCAGAATTTCTTGGTTTGTTTGATTTTCAGACTTTACTTTTCCCTCTAGAAAATTTTCATCTAGTATTTCTCAAAGTTTGGATAAGCTTAGTATTGGACACACTTCTAAATTGCAGCACATTCGATGCCAACAACCTAATAACTCTGTGACCTGGATTCTAGACACACCCCATCCTATTTGTATATCTTTGACATGCATCACTTTAAGTCAAATCTAATAGTGGAATGCATCTCATCAGTATGTAGGATTCCTACAATTAAACATGACAAAGTAAGGATCCAAGGACTCAGCCTAATAACAGAATGTATATTTTTTACTAAGAGGAAATGGCTTGGGAAGGGAAATTTGTAGTATTCCATAGAACGTTACTATGAGAGTTCTCTCATTTATAATCAAGTTGGAAAATATCACTACCACAAGTGTCATCCCTAGTGCCTTTAAAGGAAAATTGGAATCCCCCCATCCACCTATATCTAAGAATAAGGAAGTTAAATGCAAAGGGTAAAGGCTTGGGGAAAGGCATTCCAGATCACATGGGATATGAAAGTATCTCTACTAGGGCTATGGATGCTCGTTGGTAGCGAAGAAAGGCTTGTGACACCGGGGTGACTCTGTCGGGGCTCTGGACACTCGTTGGAAGTGGAGAAACACCAGAGAATTGCATCACAACTTGTATTTTTAGCATTCCTGATGTTTTGTTTCCCCGTAATACTCCTTATGTTCCCCCAGGTAATTTTTGGATAAATAGGAATACGATAAAAGATAATATGATCTAAGGCAAGGTCCTAACTCCCCCTTTGTAACATAAAAAAATGGCCTCGTCAAAACTTGAGCTATGGGACCTATTATCTCTCTCTTGGGTTATGCATGATAATGCTTCCCCCCCCCCCCTCAAATACTTTTGTTTGGATACTATCTTACATAGATTCAAGGCTTCACCCAATGTGTCGCCATTTGTTGTGCTAGGCACTAAAACCCTCCATTTTCCTATAATCTATTTGCAAAATCCTTCCAAGAAAATGGATCCCCTTAAATTTTTCGACTTTGAAGACTCTTCAAATTGAATCTTAACATCAATTCCTTCCCTTTGATCTAAACATGACTCCTCAAGATTCACTTACCAGACAAGATGTCATCTTTCAACAGTGAAGAACTTGTAAAAGGGTTCAAGTTAAAATTCTTGGTTTCGGACAAGTTAATCGAAATTCCTCTGATGTACATCAAAGGAGTTAACCTTAACTCCTCTGATGTATATCAGAGGAGTTTGTGTCAACCTTTCCGATACATTCCTTCGACAAGTATTTCTTGCACAAGTTGCTTCCAACTCCTCTGATACATCGTGCGAGTTCATGTCAACTCCTTGGATGTATCGGAGTTCTCTCCATATCTTCTGATGAGTATCGGCAATTTTAGTTTCAAGTTGTATGATATACATCGAAGGACTTTAAGATAACTTTATTGATTCCTCCACACATCATACCTGCATTAAATACACCTCAACATCATAAAAGGAATGGCATACCCTCTCTTTACCTCCCCCTATTGCTCATTGAGAGACCAGGAGCCAATATCAAAGCTCATTTTCCATCGAAGTGTCATAGGAGCAAAGGTTTCAAACTCAAACACCCACTTCCCACCACTTGTTGATAAACCTTCAGGTCAGCCTTAAATTTTAATTTACCTTTTGGTTGAAGAGTTGATATGGTTAGGGTTTCCTTGTTATATCATTTTCTTACTGGTCTACCCTAAATTAATCACACTCATTAGACCTTTCTTCCTAAAACCCTCATAGTAACAACCATATTACTTCTCTCTATGACCTAGTTGCACTCCACTCACATTATTCTAAACCCTACCTACCAATCCCATACACCTTTCGGCTCCAGTCCTACTATATTTAATCATTGTAGGGATATCCCCTTTCCAATCACCAACGTACACTCTAGCCTTCCAAATATATACAACGCTTTATGGTATTGACCCTCATGAAAGTGGGAACTCTCAACATAAGTTCTGAGTATTTTTTTTGTATTTTATCTCTCTAATTCAAACCCTAGAAAAATATTGAAAAAATCACCTCAAAGGTCAACAATCCTCAAATAAAGGCTTTAGTACCATCGCAATAGTTAGCAAAAACTCCCCCAACTTACACTTTGATATTTCAGAGCATTTCATTTCATATCCTCCAATCCATCAGAGGATTTGAGGATAATCTCGTATATTCCTTTTGATCCATCCTCTTCATTGGTGGGGATTACATAAACTTCCCTGTGCCCCACTCTAACTTTTTGGAATATTTACTATCAACTCCTTCAATGTATCGGAGGATTTCATACCAACTCATTCGATACATTAGAGGAATTTAAGTTAACTTCGTCTATTCTCTCACCTTCATTAGTGACCTTCTCATCAACTGACCTGATGTATATCAAAGTCTTTTACGCCAACTATGTCGATGGCTCACTGAGCATTTTACACTAACTCTTTTGATAGTCATCATAGCAGTTCGTAAGAATTGTTCCTATTTTGACTTGTGAACACATTTCGAGCCATTTTCTTCTCTGACTTCTACCAAATTTCTCACCATACCTACTATCATACTTTCATCATCAGATGACGATCTTCCACCAAGCATCATCTCAAATGAATCCTTGGGTAGTTCAATATATTCACACAAATTAATTTTGTATCATTTATGTTTTTATCCTTACACTAATCCCTTCTCCATCTTTTCTTCACAGGTTCAAATATGTCTCGGAGAAAGAAATAAGCTAGTAAAACACCAGCCACTGAGGCCTCCAAAAGTGCCCAATAGACTGAAGATGAACCCAAAACTCCTGGAGCCATGTATGACGACGTTGTTGGACTCCTATAAAAGGAAGGAGAGGCACTCAAATGGGGATATGTATACCATATTTTCAAGAAGAATAACTTCTCCACCGACGCTAAAGTCCAAGATGAACTAAGAATCTTCAAGAACATCATAAGATCTGGGATTTTCGGAGTGGAAGCTTGCTCTGTTGTCTTCCCTTGCACTAATTACATCACTTGGATCCTGAAAAACATAGATTTGAGGAACATATATGTATATAACTCCAAAAAGGAACCCATATCATTGTTTTAACCCAAATACCTAGAAAAATGATATCACCTCGACAAAAGGATTAAGAAACTGGACAGCAAGCTTCTTGATGAGTTTGAATACAAAGCTAAAGATTTATTCCCTAGATGGTACAAAGAAGACAAGCATTTAAAACATAGACCCAAGGTAGAGTACCCCACAACCACACTAAGGAATCTTTATCAGTACATGGTAGCCATGTTATGCAGGATATACAAGGAACAAGATGCCTCCTAGTTCCCCTTGTCATACATGCCATTGATGTACTACTACGCAAAGAAAGGATTGTCTTTCAACCGGGATGACATCCTATCGACCAACTTGGAAAATTCTATAGCTACAGTTGTAGAATCCCATCCAGGAACCTCTTGGACATCATGTGCATTACACACCAATACCCGAAGATGGGATGGAAATTACAGCCATCAGACGAATCCATTTGCATCTACTGCAAAGTTCTCTGGATGCACAAATACAGGAAAAAATATCAAATTATATGTGAAAACTTCTTGGATCCTCTGTATGAGTTTATATTCTACACACCATCCCCATGCATGACTGACAAAGTGATAGTTGTCATAAAATGGATCATGGATTGGTACCTTATGGATCATGGTACTTATATAGGAGTGTACGAAGCCACAAAATCCCCCCATCGCCTCCCTCGGTTTGTACCAAACAAACAAGTACTCCAAAAGGTGGCCTATCAGACAGTGATCCATGGAGTAGGAGGAATGTTATATAGAGGCAAGAAGGAAACATGGCCCCCACTCCCCCTGTATGTCAAACTCTACTCATTATCAAACACCAAGAAAGCACAAGACAAATTTAACACCCTACTCTTGTACCATTTTGGAGAGGAGAGGTTTAGGAGACATGAACCGAAAGGAGTCATAAAATACCATTTTGATATGGTAGGTTTTCCTTGGGAATACATGCCATATTTCTAGGAGGAAGAGGAGGTACATGTGAATGTAAGGACTTACGATGAGGTCACCTTCAATAGACAGGTCAAGAATGTAGGAAGGATCATGGATGAAGAGAAGGAATGTGAAGAAGCCATGAATAAAGAAGAAGAAGAAGAAACAAAAAGGATGTCTCCCATTTCTACACATTCAGGATCAGTAGAGGAAGAAGAAACATCGGTTGATACAAAGAGAAGGAAAAAGGAGAAAGTTCAAAATAAAACGAATGGTGCCACAAAGAAGAAGAGGAATATCATTGAAGAATCCAAAGCCAAGGATAAAGCAGAAGCCGATGTAAAGGCATCTTCCCATAAAAAAAGAAAAGCAAAAAGTAGCAGTGGAAAAGGCAGCAGCAGCACCAACAATGAAAGAAGCAATAGAAAAGGTAGTTAAGGAAGCTACAGATAAAGCGGTAGAGGAAAAACATAGAAAGAAGTAAGAAGAGACTAGAAGTAGTGAAATAGTCCTCATGGATATTGATATCCCTGACATATCAATAGCTAGTGCCAATGGACTAAATTTAGGACTCAGTATTCCATCCAAGCCAAATGATGTACCTGACCTCCGAAAGTCCATATACGACAAAGCATCAAGCCAAATCATATAATAAAAATAAAATAGGGTATTGGTAACAAGGGAAACTTGATTTAAGTAATTACACAGATCCATGTAACCAAACACGTCGGCAAAGATCCAGTAGCTATAGCCTTAGCTGGATCCACTTTTTGGAACACCACAGAGGATAAAATTCAGAATATGCATCAGAAAAATATGATGAATCAATAAAGGATTAAGGAACTCAAGGAGAAACTTCAATAGGTAATGGTCGACGAAGGAAACCTTCAACGTTTTAAGACCAACATAGAGAAATTCATAATTGAGCTAGAGGAGGCCTTAATTGACACGTATGTGCACTTGCACATGTTCCAAGACTTATCTGCTACTATCATGGAACAACATAAAATTGTGCAAACCAATTTTTCACAATTCAACAATATACTAGAGGGAATGAACAACATCCATACATGGATTGCAGAAAACCTAGATGCACCGACAGAGCTCTATCTCCCCTCCATTAGATCAATGAAAACTGACATATATTCACTTGATCATTGCTATAACTTAGTACAAAAGGGATACAAAGAGACTACCATCTCGATGGAAATTTGTTCACGCATTCACAAAGCAGAAAAAGAACTACTCAAGTTGTGTCAATTTCCCCGGCTAGAAGAGCTTGGGAAAAACCTTATAATAGAGGAACTAGTAAACAAGGTACATGACAACACCAGTCATAGATGAGGAATCACCGAGGTAGCCACCTCAATGACAAAGGATATCATAAAAAACACCTCATCCAACCATCAAATCTCCATGCCATGGTTCAAGCATTCATGAAAACATTTTTGAAAGATATGCAGACTTTCGACGACAATGTGGCGATGCACACAGACACCTTTGAAGAACTTGCATATCATAGAATATTTTATTTGTATGATCAGTTAGAAATTTGGGTAGTTTACCTCTGGAACAAGAATACATAAAAGGACAAAACAAAAAATTCAAAATTGCTATTATATGCCCCTTATTTTGTCTTTTCTTAACTACTCTCAATTTTGTCTTTTCTTTGTACACTTGTCATCAAGAAGAGGGAGACAAACAATTTTGTAACAACTTCTTTAGAGGAATACAAAGATTCATAAAACAATTACTAAAATGAGTATAAATATGAGAAGAAACCCATTTTGAAAGGGCTCTTCAAGCATTTTATAAACTCAAGAACTATTTCAAGGACATATGTTGTGGACTAATATTGAGAATCCCTCAAGGACATCTTTTCAAAAGGGATAAGAACTTGTGTGTGTGGATAACTTTTATGTGAAATTCTTCAAGTATAATAAATGTTGATCAGATGCATTGTAAGAACAATGTTTGTTGATAGACTGATCTAATGCACATTATGTTATGTTACAATATTGTTATTTTTTCTTGTATTTTTAAGTCCTGAGCTCATGAGTTGTAAAGGTATGTGTTAGCATTGAGAGTCACACTTAGAATGTTGTAAGTGTAATCCTAGTACCCATCATAATATAAATGGATTGAATGGTTTGAGTAGGTGGATCAACAAGCTTGGGAAAGAAAGGGAGAGGGCAGCAAACTGTCAGCAGAAGCATTCCATTGGACAAAGAGTCACAACATCCTACAGGTAAAAGGAAATCAAATTGTATATCAGACAAAAGGGATATATAATGATGAGTAGAAGAATGGTCAATATGAAAAAAGGAATAGCATCCATTGTACAAAGATTCTTTCTGCAAATAGATAAAGATTGCTTAAACAACAAACAATGATTTAATGGGCAAGCTACAGCAGATCCTTTGTTGTTCATGAATCCATCAATCAATGGAAGCTATGATCCTCAAACCTACAATATTTTCAAGCAATAAGATAAAAAATAAGTGGGAAAACAAAGAAGACAATATGATAACAACTCTCATGAATATTTAATCGCAGAAAATGCCATTACAAGCAAGCCCTCAGGCTTACAAATGAGCAACTAAAACTTCTCCTCCAGCTCTCTCCTCTCTTGGCTCATGAATCCAACCCTTTTATCATCAAAAGCACTTTAATTTATAGTGAATAATCTCTATATACCCTAAGGATTTTGAAACCAAGGAGTTACATAGGATCCTCCTCCATTTCGGAGTCTTGTTACAAAAGATTCCAACGAAATCCTAAAAAATTCCTATTTTTTTTGGGATTTTGTCTATGATGATGAATGTAGTTTGAAACAGGTCATCCTAATTGATATGGAGATGGAAAAAATGTCCCTCATGTCCAAAAACCTCCTAGGATACCATTCTAAACTTCCTTGACAGGTGGCAACCTCCAAAAAAGGTGAATATCCAACAACTATGCAAAACAGAGAGTTTGCAACGCCAATTTGCAGTGCACTGGTGTTTTAATTATATCTCTTGAATTGAAAACTGAGTCAGGCTAAAATTTGGACATAAATTCAATGAAATTATCATTATCCTCCACAATAAATTTCAAAAAAACCCACATCACCATTTTGGATTTATGATCAAATATGTAAAAGTAGTTTCTACAAGAAATGAGTTTGCAGCACCTGTATGCTAGTTCACAGCGCAAAAAGGAAAAAACATCCAAAACCACTTTCTCGACCTTCAAGCGAGATGAGAAATCTCATGGAGTACCTAATGGTCTCAAGGCTGATGTGGATGTTGATAATTCTGAACGTGAGTTCCTGCAACCTATCCAAGCTACAACACTCCTCCTTAACTAGTTTGTAGCGCCAACTCAGATATAGCTTGCACACTTCAAGGAGGTTGTTAGTTGATGGTATGACATAATCCCTAGATAAATGGTTAAATTGTAGACTCTAAAAAACATAAATACTCCTTGACATGATCAATCTTATGTGTTAACATCTCACTCCACATGGGATGGCATGCTCCCCGTGAGCTGCCAAGAACATGCAGTTCCAGTGCCTTATCCATTCCATCGTTGTCCAAAAAACCTGTATGCCTGAGATCACCTCCACTCCTTATTGAAAAATGAGAACATTCACACACTCAAAACAAAAACCACTTCAAACCAAATGCAAATTGAAGGTTGCATCCAAACTGAAAACCAAATGCTTGCATGGAAAACTTATTTATATACATTCCTACTCCTAACTGCTGAAAAATTGAACTTTCAAATATATACAAATTTCCTTGGTAACCATACAAATAAATTTGTGACTGAATGATCTTCATGCTCATCTCGAAAAATAAACACTAAGTAACAATAGAGACATAATGACAACCACACATACTTCCTTGAAAAATCATACTTACAATCCAGGAACTTTGTTCTTACGATGACAACAACTGAAAATCTATTGCTGCAAAACATCTCCATATAGATAGCAATAGGATCTTGAAATCCATACAAAACTTTGTGTGGATCGTCAGTGAATTCCTCCTTGATTGATTCAAGCATGGACTGGCTTGAAAACTGTTGCAATATATTTCCACTCCTTTCACCAATTTCCAGTGAATATGGGTGAATATGAAATGGGATCTCAAGATCTATAGTTGGGACTAGCTCTTTTTTACATTTGTAATAATCAATCTGAAAATGAGAGTTTTCAACAAGTAGTGTATCAAATACATGTCTATCTGCTTCTAGTCCATTTTCTTGTGAATGCATATCATAATGAAGATCATTCAAAACCTCTTGATCATCATGAAAAGTACTTTCTTCTATGGAAAATTCTTCATCACAAGTATGTTTTCTGTGACAAGCAAAGTCTTTACAAAGTGAAGAAAACTCATCACAACATTTTTCATAAAGATGTTCAGCGGAAAAATACTCCTTACAAAAAAAATTAAAATCAGCATGAAAACATGTCAAAGATTTGATACTAGAAACTGGAAGAGATCAACACCAGTCATGAGCTATTCCCTCTAATGAGTGCCTGAAAAGCTTGATTTGAAAATCCTCATGCATGATCTAAAATCGATGAATAAAATCATGGAAATCTAGCAAGTGTTCAGCTGGTACTTCCCAAGCTTCTCCTCTAATTATGGGAAGGCAACCTTCCCAATCATCTCTACTAGGCACTGGATTTGGAAAATCGACTATCTTTGAAAAATCACAGAAAGAATACCTCAAAGCTAGGATCTTGTCCATTTCAAAACAGTGTATTTTCCAATAGATATCTGAACAGTGGAGTCTCCATGGTGAAAGATAAGTAGTCTAAAAGTGTCTAGCTTTAGTTCACCATCCAAAGCTAGATCTAATCACCACAATTCACCCAGGGAAGGTGTCTTCATTATCGTCCCCGATAACGGCGCCAAAAATGTTAGCACTGAGATTCACACTTAGACGGTTGTAAGTGTAATCCCAGTACCCATCAGAATATAAATGGATTGAATGGTTTGAGTAGGTGGATCAACAATATTGGGAAAGAAAGGGAGAAGGCAGCAATATTGGGCAAAGAGTCACAATATCCTTCAGAACAAAGGCAATCAAATTGTATATCAAACAAAAGGGATATATAATGATGAGTAGAATCATGGTTAATATGACAAAATGAATAACATCCATTGTACAGAGATCCTTTCTGCAAACAGATAAATATTTCTTAAACAGTAAACAACGATTTAATGGGAAAGTTACAGCAGATCCTCTCTTGTTCATGAATCCATCAATCAATGGTAGCTATGATCCTCAAAACCTAAAATATGTTCAAGCAAGAAGATAAAAAAGAAGTGGGAAAACAAAGAAGACAATCTGATAACAACTCTCATGAATCTTTAATGGCAGAAAATGGCATTACAAGTAGGCCCTTGGGCTTACAAATGAGCAACTAAAACTGCTCCTCAAGCTCTCTCCTCTCTTGGCTCATGAATTCAACCCTTTTCTCATCAAAAACCATTTCATTTATAATTAATAATATCTATATACCCTAAGGCGGTTGAAACCAAGGAGTTGCATAGGATCCTCCTCCATTTAGGAGTCTTGTTACAAAAGATTCCAACAAAAGCCTAACAAATTTCTATTTTGGGGGGATTTTGTATATGATGATAAATGCTTTTTGAAATAGGTCATCCCGATTGATATGGAGATGGAACACATGTCCCTCATGTCCAAAAAACTCCTAGGATACCATTTGAAACTTCCTTGACAGGTGGAAACCTCCAAACAAGGCAAATATCCAACAACTATGCAAAACATAGAGTTTACAACGCCAATTTGCAGCGCACTGGTGTTTTAATTATATCTCTCGAATTAAAAACTAGGTCGGGATGAAATTTGGATAGAAATTCAATGACATTATCATGATCCTCCACAAAAAAATTCAAAAAAAACCCACATCACCGTTTTGGATTTATGATCAAATCCGTAAAAGTAGCTGCTCAAGGAAGTGAGTTTGCAACACCTGTCTGCCAGTTCGCAGTGCTAGTTCGTAGCGCAAAAAGGAAAAAAAAATCCAAAACCACTTTCTTGACCTTCAAACAGGATGAGAAATATCACGGAGTACCTAATGGTCCCAAGGCTATTATGGATGTTGATAAGTCTGAACGTGAGTGCCTGCAACCTATCCAAGATACAACACTCCCCCTTAACTAGTTCGCAGCGCGAGTTCGCAGTGCCAACTCAAATATAGCTTGCACACTTCGAGGAGATTTTTAGTTGATGGTATGACATAATCCATAGAGAAATGGTTAAATTGTAGGCTATGAAAACCATAAATCCTCCTTGACATGATCAATCTTATGTGTTAACAGTATGCAAAAATATAATTTAGAATTTTCTAGTTATATGTATGTATGCTCATGTTTCTAACTTTGCACCTTCATTTCAACTAACTGTGTGTGGTTTATGACAAATTTTAGTTTCATTTACACCTCATTCAGTTACTATAGTTTTCTCCTAGCTAGGATAGGATAGGATATATAGTAGTGGATCATATTTCTTTTCATACATAGTCTTCTTCTACATATTTCCATTGCATAACCACCCACTTTCATCTTTATAACCAGCAATGGAAGTCGGGCCAAATTCTGGATGGGTATCCTAAACCAAACAGTGTATAGTCTAATTGGGACCGTGCACTGAGGAGTACCGCTTACTGTTGCCGGGATAATTTTTCCCCATTAACACTGTGCAAGGAGAACTAATGTTCCATTTGAGTGACCCATCCCATGGGGTCCGAGCCATCAAATTTATCCACCTCAAATTTTGGAAGATGTAGTTCATGAGTAAGGGGTTTGGAATGAAAGGTCGTGGAATGGGATGAGTCAACACCCTCTTGGTGTGAAGTTTGTGAAAAGGATATATGATCATGGGATGGCATAAGCATTGCAATAAATTTTTCCACAATGGGGGGGGTTTTTCCATTTGGGTAAACCGGGAATTTATGGTGTTCAGTTGGTTGAGTCAATAATGTATGCAAGAAATATTGGAAGTAATTTCACTTATCTTTGTCTTGGTCTGCTCATGGGATCTATCCGAGGAAATGATGTGGTTGTCAAAGTCTTGGTTGCATGTGTGGGCCATTTGGGAGAGAAGTGGGAAAGAATAGGGCAGGTGGGTCCTTACAAAAGGGCTTATGAGAGAGTGGGATCATTGTGATCAAGGTGACGAGAGGAATCCAATGGGATAGGTCCTAAATAAGGGTTTCAGGAAGGGTGGGTGGTTCCATAGAAAAAAAATATATTATGAGTGAGGAGTATCATTGTGATTAGTGTAAAGAGAGGAATCCAATAGGATTGGTCCCAAATAAGGGTGTCGGTTGGACAACTATGTGTGTGTGTGGGTGGGTGGGTGGGTGGGTGAGTGGGTGTGTACTCCTACAAATTTATGCTCTTGTCTAAATAACACTGCAATGACAGAATGCTCAAATTTTTAATAGTTAAAATTGTGTAGGAATTTCATGGTCTAGAAGCAGTAAGCAGGTTTGTGCACTCTAGAAGTGAAAATTTTCCACTTTGTTTTTGTTCTGTTTTGTTCCAGCAACAAAGATTAGGTTTGTGAGGGTTCCTACCGACAAGATATTACCCTATGTTACAACTCTCTGATATACCAACAGGGTCCAACAGTAGTACTCAACCCAATTTCTCAAGGCTCTAACTAAGGAGGCTCAATTGTACCATTAATCGTACTACATGATTACCCAGGTACACAAGATTAGTCTTCCTAAGTCTATTCTCGGTGCCATTATAGCAATCATGTGGTCGATTGGTTGATCTAAATTTGGTTTTAGGGGACCTATGGGACTCCTTATATACCCAAGGGTACGTGGGAGTGAATGGTCTTGTACAGGTGTTGTCTAATGTGGTATCATTCAAAGGGGTACCAACATGGGTTACAGAGGTTTCCAACTAGGTGAAATAGAGTTTTGAGTAACCGTGTGAAATTGTATGTATTTCCTATGTGTATTATTTCCCAACCGCAGTTTTACCCATTGAACGATGGATAATTGTTCTTTAAAGACGTCAGCAGTACGTGTCTCTAGCTCGAAAAAAAAACTAAAAATTTGTAGAGGAAAGTGCTCTAATACCACTTGTAAGGTACGAGATGATAATATGCATAGAAGAAATACGATTTTTACAATTATTGTTAGCAAAAAGAGAAAAATAGAGAGCACAATGACATAATAGATCCTAGAAATGATACCTTTATTATCTCAATAGCCAAGTTCACTTACCTCTTCAAGGGGGAAACCTCCAATATAATAGAGCTCAAGTACAAAATGATTCACAAGAAAAACCTTTTCCATGCTTTCTACCCCCATTTATACTATTTCTATCTTCTAGAAGAACATTCTAAAGGCAGAACCTTCTAGTAATTATTCTTACATTATATGTGTTCACATTATTACATGGGCCTTATTTACTAATGATGGCCTTTATTATATAGAAACTCATATTGTTCTATATACTTAAAGGATTGGGGAGGTTAGGACCCTAACATTGATGCCTAGTTTGCATCAATAAACTTGATTGTCTCAAGGGTGAGACAATGAGAGTGATTGGGACCTGTTTGTGCACTATTTTGCACTTTTAGTATGTCGCATGTATTCTTTCACTAGATTGACCATCACACCTTTTCAAACTAGTGCATTGGATTTTCTTTATTTTGTAATTAGTAGTAGCAATCCCAAACTGAATGTAACTTCTTTATATATGTGTAAATATGTATTTTGTACAAAGGAAAAGCTTGGTACTTATGGTGATAATGATGAAAGCAAAGGGGTAGAGTGTTGGAGTTACTTCACACACACCTAGGATTTATTTTTCCTAAGGTTTTTCCTTGTTTATTAGTCATTATCTAGTGTCCTATATTTTAGGGGACAATATTCCACCTAGAGAATATTCTCTTTCAGTTGACACTTCAGTTTGACTAGTTGAGTTGAGTTTAGATGTTGCATTGGTTTTGTCACCATGAAACATTGGGATCATCACCATGCTAATTTGATATTTCCTTGGTATCATCACTAGAATTTTTCATTACCCTTGATTCCCTAAGTTAACTCCTCACTACTCTATGTTCAGTCAGTTAACTGAAGACTAGTTGACTAGTTAACTCAACTAGGTGGCAGTTCACTCATGTAACTGCCTAAGAGACTATAATAGGTGGCAGTTCACTCATGTAACTGCCTAAGAGACTAGAATAGGTGGCAGTTCAGTCTTGTAACTATTGGTGTGTGTCCATATCACTCTAGACCATCACTATGGAACATTCTTTATCCTCCAGTGCACACTCATTGAGTTATACAAAGTATATCATGTGTAAAGTATTCATTATTCTCAATGGTTAAATTGAATTCTTTCATTCTTTCTCTCCTTCTTCTTCTTTCTCAAATTATCTATGTAAATGTGTGTATCATTCTTTAGATAGATATATTCTATGTAGGTTCAACACATTTACATGGTATCAGAGCCAACAGACTGCTAAGCAAAAGCTACACCAAAATTGTTTGCAGGTACAAAAGATTGAAGACAGCGGAAAGATGGAATTCCAAAAGGAATTCATTCTTACACCTTACAACTATTTTGCATGGAAGGATAAAATAGCCATACATATCTGACCTAGAGGGTTGTACAGGTTAAACTTGAATACAGATATAGAACCGACATCAGCCATAGAAAAATACAAGTACTTAAATCGCATGGATGAGGCACTCGGAACAATTTGCAGTCTTATTTCTCCCGATCTCCTTTTCATATATCTTCCTGTAAGACTCCCAATGAATCCTGGACCACCTTGTAAGGGCTCTTTAGAAAATAGGATGATATGAGGGGACACATGCTGGAGGTGGAGCTGCTCACATTAGATCCAAAAATCTTCGAGAATATCCAAGATTTCTTTACAAAATTCAAGGATTTACTGTCGCAACTCAAAGCTTGCGGGGTTGATAAATCGAAGGAGGAGAAACAAATGGTTCTCACCATTCTCTCCAAGATTGGTATTGAATTCTTTGTATTCATATCCACATTCCATTCTACCAGATTTGCCTCTGGATCCAACTGGAAGATTCCTTCTCTTGAGGACTTTATCGAATCCCTGACACAAGAGAAAACCAAGCTCATCAACATGGGCACAATCAAAGGCCCAAGGGTGCATGCACTCACTCTGCATGATGGAAGCCACAAATATCAGAAATCTAAATATAAAGACAAACAGAAAGTTCATGCACATCCGAAGAAGGAAGGGTACACAAAACCCTTCACTGATGCCTCCGGATCCAAAGGGGAAAAGGGAAGAAAATGGGAGAAATGCACATACTGTCACAAAGGATTCCATTCAGAATCTGCATGCATGAAAAAAAAAATAGATTTGATGTCTCAAATACTTCAGCAAAACGACCTTGGAGATCGCATCCTCGAGGGTGCCAAGAAGAAGAAGCCAGAAGATACAAATTCTAAGAAAGGCAATTCTAGCCATGCCTTGATTGCAATCGACTCCTCTCTCGATGCTTGGATCGTTAATTCAGGAGCATCACATCGCATGGATGCATCAGAAGTGGTATATTCTTCTTTGGATGCATGCAAAGGTCCTCCTATTCTGATGGGGGACAACTCTTCTGTCAAAGTCATCGAAAAAGGAAGGATTGAACTCACCAATGGAAGCTTCGAGAATGTGTTGCACGTTCCCAAACTTTCTATCAACCTTATCTTCGTTCATTAGATGACTAATTTTGGCACCAGAAAGAAATTCATATTCACACCAAATTCTGTAGACATATATGACATGCAAACCAACTCCAAGGTTGCTACCGGTGAGGTAAATCATCAGTCTAGATTGTATACATTTTTTGAATTCATTGAACCTGATTCTACTTTACTGCTTACTCATGTTGATGAAAGTAGTAGGATATGGCACAAAAGGTTTGGACATTTGAATTTCAAATACATGCAACAACTTAGCAAGCAAATATTAGTTGATGGTCTACCAGACATCCATTTCTCCAAGGGAGTATGTGAGGGATGTGTTCTCAGAAAACACCCTCAAGAGAAATTTGATAAAGGAAAGTCTCAGTGAGCTTCCGCACCTTTATATCTGATCCACATTGACCTTATGGGTCCTTTTCTGCATCCATCCATCAGCAAAGAGAGGTTTTTTATCATTTTTGTTGATGATTTCTCACATTTTACATGGATCTACTTTCTCAGGAAAAAATATGAGGTCTTTCAACACCTCAAAGATTTCAAAGCCTTGGTTGAGACACAATCTGGAAAGAATATCAAAGTCCTCTACACTGATAAGGAGGGAGAGTATGTAAATCATGAGATCCATAATCTTTTCCATGATGCAAGGGTTCAGTTGCAGCATACAGTTCCCTATACTCAACAGCAAAACGAATTTGTTGAGAGGAAAAACAGATCTCTAAAGTGAATGGCATCTTTCATGTTGCATGCAAAGTCTCTACCATGGAAACTATGGGCCGAAGCACTTAATTGTGAAACATACATCCAAAACATATCTCCCCATATATATGTCAAGGATAAGACCCTATATGAGGCTTGGATCGGCCTCAAACCGGAAGTGACCCATTTTTTCATTTTTGGTTCACGTGCATGGGCCCAGATTCCCTCTAAAAATAGGAAGGCACTTGATCCACAGAGCACTAAGTGCATTTTTGTTGGATATCCTGACGGTGTGAAGGGATATAGGCTTATTTATCTTTCCTCAGACCGACTCATCATTGAGCGAAGTGTCCAATTCGACGAAAGTGTCTCGCATGCACCTCAGCAGCCACATGCAAACACCTTCATTCTTCCACCTATCTAAGATGATGAGCATGCACATGCCGACTCTTCTTCAGACGAGAGTTATGATTCAAAGGAATAAGATGATTCATATTCAGAGTCAGAGCATCTAGATGTAGTTGTAGATCCAGAGCAGAGGCCCAAGTGGGAACAGACTACTCTTCAGGATGCAGGGGATCTCATTGGTGATTCAATCGATACTAGGAGGACTCGATCTGATTTCGAGGAGCCTCTTGTTGTGCTCACTGCCACTGAACCATTTCCCTCTAGGCATATTTTCTTGGTTCAGTCTTCAGATCCACAGTCTTATGGTGAGGTTGCTAGTAATCCCTTTTGGGAATCCGCCATGAAAGAGGAGTACAACTCCCTCCTCGAGAACCAGACTTGGGATCTGGTTCCCCTTCCTTTTGGGAGGAAAATTGTCATATGCAGATGGGTCTACAGGACCAAGAGCACAGTGGATGGACAGATCAGTAGATACAAAGCCAGGCTTGTCACCAAAGGCTTTCAACAGGTTCATGGTATTGACTATGATGAGACCTTCGCTACAGTGGTGAAGATGGATTCCATACAATTGACACTTTCCATTGCGACAGCCAAAGGATGGGAAGTCCATCAGATGGACGTGAAGAATGGATTTCTTCATGGTGATCTCTCTGAGGATATCTACATGGAGCATCCCCATGGATTTATGCAGGACTCGTCTTTGGTTTTTTGACTGAAGAAGTCCCTTTATGGCCTCAAGCAGGCTCCGAGGGAATGGTATGCCAAGATGGACTCCTACCTGTTGTCACATAAATTTGTACGTTGTAAATCAGACCCGAATGTCTACATGCTCAGGATGGGTGATTCACTTCTACTTTTAGTTCTATACATTGATGATTTGTTGATCATCGGTTGCTCAAATTCAGCGATTGTTGCAGCCAAGAGGATTCTACACGACAGGTTTTTGATGACAGAAATGGGTCTTCTACACTTATTCCTTGGACTCGAGATCAGTCAAGATGCATCAGGCATCAAACTGTCTCAAGCCAAGTATGCACGATATCTCCTTGAGAGATTTCACATGACAGACTACAAGTCTACTCTGACTCCTTTCCTATAAAGATTCAAACTTGAGGATGGAGGGGAGACTCCACTGGTTGAAAGAACATTGTACAGACAGCTAGTGGGGAGCTTGTTTTATCTCACACACTCTAGACCAGACCTCTCATATGCATTTGACGTAGTTTCCAGTTTCATGCAGGAGTCGCATGAGCTACATTGGAAAGCTTCAAAGTGTACCCTTCGATACGTTCAGGGCACCATCACCTTTGGAATTCATTATGCAGCAGACTCTACATTAGATCTCATCGGGTTTACTGATTCTGACTGGGCTGGTGATAGCATTGATCGCAAGACCACATCCAGTTACTCACTCAGTCTTGGTTCCGGGCCTATCTTTTGGTCAAGAAAGAAGCAAGTTGCCATTGCTCTATCTTCAGTCGAGGTAGAGTACAGAGGGGTAGTTAACATAACCATTCAATCTATGTGGCTACAAAATTTTCTCACTCAGTTGGGCATTCAGTTTCATCAGTCAATTGTCATCTGGTGTGACAACCAGAGCACTCTAAAGTTATGCAGAGATCCATTTCAAAGGCAGCAGATGAAGCACATCGAGATCCACATGCACTACATCCGGGACTTAGTACACGAGGGGATCATCGACTTATAGTTATGTCCTTCAGCAGAACAGACGATAGACATCTTCACCAAGACCTTCACTAAGTAGAAGTTCCATTCTCTGCGAAGTCGTCTTGGAGTGAAGGACACAGTTGCCTAGAAACTATAGTTCTTATTTTACATACATTGTAGCTTTTGGGGGGGGGGGGG
>ML786512.1:3675-19376 GCA_009831015.1 Picea engelmannii | reverse complement strand
TGTAATTTTAACCCTTGAAGAAGGGTGTGCTATTAGTAGTAACACTTTTCGATTTAGGTGTTGAGTTTAATATTTTGGTTGCAATAGTATTAGTTATCAAGGATATGGTTTCAAACAAGTTGTAACTTTAACCCCCAAAAAAGTGGGTGCTACTAGTATCACCGTTTTTTGATTCCAAGGCTATTTTTAGGGTTTTTGTTCACAACAATATGGGGTTTTAAGGCCATGGTTGCAAAGGATGGTAATTTTAACTTCCAAAAAAAGGGGTTGATTATGGGAGCACTAATTGTTTATTTAGGGTTTAATATTAATATTTGTGTTCACAACATTACATTATTTTAAGTTCATGGTTGTAAAAGGTTGTTATTTTAACCCCCAAAAAAACTTGGTGATTATAGGAGCACAACTTTTTTATTTAAGGTTTGTTTATGGTGTCTTTAACCCAAATTTATGGGGTTTGAGGTCTAGAATTATCGTTTTGAGGTCATCACAATTCTAATTAAGTTGATAGATATGTTATACAATCATATGGATAGTTGGCACCACAATTTGTTGCAGAAGTATGTATATACTTGTATGATTGTTTATTGTGATTTTTGTGGATCTAATTTACAATAGTATTTAGAATTTTAGAACTTTGTAGTGTTGGGTATGTGTTATATTATTTGCATGATTAGCCCCATGTTTTGTACGCTGAACCTAGGGGGTCATAGGGAGGGGAGGATGGAAAGCCCCCCTTGTCCAGCGGTTTGGGGGTGGAGCCCTCGAAAAACAAATTGGGTTCTTTTTGGGCGATTTTGGGCCTACAATTTTTCAACCCATTGTAATATGATTATGGTTAAAGAATCTAATATGGGTTGATAAATTAGTGTTTTGGATGTCGCAAAACCATATATATTGTATTGTAAATGGTGAATTTAATACAATGAAAGTTAGAGGTGCAACTCTAAATATTTTTGAGTTTTACCAAGGGTTTCCAAGGTAAATTTCTAAGTACTATGTGTGAATGCTATTGTTTTCTTTATGTTTTATAAGGAATCGATGTATACATTTCTATACTATAAAGGTTTAAATCTTACATTTGGTATCATAGCAGTTATTGGCTTTAGGGCGACGCCTTTGTTGCTAGGGGTTTGATTATCTTAGGTTTATGATAAACCTGGTTTTGGTTTCAGTGGGAGCTATACAGTGGTGATTCTTGTGGCGAAAGAGAATGGCAAGCATTTTTAAAACTGATATAGAGAAATTTAATGGGTAAACCTTTGAAATTTTGAAGTTTAATACGGAGGATATTTTAGTAGACAAAGAATAGTGGGTCCCTATGGATCCTAGTATTTCACCTACAGGTATGTCAACAGAAGACTGGATGAAGTTCGATAGGAAGGAAAAGAGCACAATCCAACCATGTCTTCTAGATTCAGTGTTACTGAATGTCTCGGGACAAGCTACAACCAAGGCATTATGGGTAAGTTAGGGGATTTGTATCAGTATAAGTCCCCAGTAAACAAATTTTTACTTCAAAAGAAGTTGTACATCTTAAGGATGAATGATGGAGACTCTGTGACAAAACATCTAAATGCCTTCAGTATTGTGGTAATTTGATTTTTTTTTATCGACATTAAAATTTCTGATGAAGATAAGTGCATTAGTTTATTATTTTCTTTGCCAAATTCATGGGATAGTCTAGAAGTAGCTATTGGGATTAAAGAAACCACAATAAAGTTTGATGATGTAGTTCATCCTTGTTATCAGAGGAAATGAGGAGTAAAACCATGGATAGTCAGAGTACAGATTCCTTATCTTTAAGAGGCCATTCCCTAGATCGAAAAAAAATTATCCTTGATCTAGGTGGATATTGGTGGCCACCCACCTATTCCAACTAGCTCATCTTAACAGTTTTTAGTTCATCATGTTCTTCTGTAATTCTTTGTAATTGTGGGTTCTACAATTTTGGGCTTATCTGAAGCCCTACATAGCTTTCAAGTGGATATTTGTTTCCTCCCACCTAATCCAACTGGATTATTTTGGAATTTTTCATGTCAGTACCTCTTTCTGTACTTCCAGGGATGATTTGGGGCCCTAAACAGAGTTTTTTTGGCTTGCCACAGTCAAAATATAGACAAAGTCAAAGTTTGACTGCATAATGTGTAGTTATCGAAAATACCTTTCCAACGAGCTATCATGCACCTAAAACGAAGGTTGTATGCAAAATTTACGACCCATGGAAGTTGAGGTACCAACTTACCCATCGGGGCCCACATAACTTTTGGTGTTCCATCTCCTAGGGGTAGGTTTTTGGATGTCTAGGGTTTTGGCATTCATGAGTAATATTAAAAATGCCTATGGAGCCTCATTGTAATCATTCTTCTTAGAAGGATGCGCGTAGAAGCCACATCTCTTCTCAGAGACAACTACCACCATTCGAGCAAGTTGTTTTCAGTTCTGCAGTTTTACAGTTTCAACATATTTTATTTATTCAATAGAAGTTATTGTTCACTGGATATCTATTGTTTTTTTCTATATCTTTTTGTTACTATATTTAGTATTTTATTCATTTTGTTTCGCTCATAAATCTGAATCATTGGTATCAGAGAGATCTGCTCTTCATTTATTTTTCTTCGTGCATCTCCCCGACAAGATATAGGTACAAGAAGTTGGCACTAGAACTAGTCGAGCCTTTGCAATATCGGTCGCGTCGAGCCTGACAAAAACTCATGGGGAATGATAATAAATATGATGGAGCAGGAGATCCTTTTAAATTCTTGCTCGACGAAGCCCTTGCACAACAAAGGAACAAAATAATGGATAACTTTGCACATGTCCTTCAGCGGTTGCCCACAGGAGACACATCCTCATCAAGCGGCCATGGAAACCCCTTCAAGGTACAAGAAAAATTTTATATTTCATTATTTGAAGGACTGGTAGATGTGGATGTTGTAGATAAATGGTTGAATCTTCTCAAAGGGTATTTTTCGGTCCACAATTTTTCTGACAGGGAAAAGATTACTTTGCACTCCTCAATGTCATCCTCCATGTTAAGGATTGGTGGGATACTTACTCGGAGCAAAGGCCCATAGAGGAATCTACAATATTTGTGGTCACCCCTAAATGGGATTCCTTTAGGGATTCCATTAAATAACAGTACTACCCTACTGGAAGCTACGTGGACCAGTACACAAGATGGACCACGCTACATCGGGAAAGGGACCAAACAGTACCAGATTTCACCAATATTTTCTATACCATGTGCACCAAATTGGGCATCAAAGACTATGAATGACATGTAGTACTCAAATACTACAGTTGTCTGCATAGACACATTCAAACAGAAATGGATTTTTTGGACACCGCGTCATTAGGTGAGGATTATATATATGTTGTCAAGATCGAGAAGAAATTTAAGCAGAAGAGGCAAGAGTTTGGATCTGCAAACTCCTCACAGCCGAAGCAGGGCAAAGGCGGCCCCAACCCACAACACAAGGGACAGAGAAAATATGGCCACTCTCAGGACAACCAGTCCAAGCCGCAACCCAAGAAGTGTAATGAGAAGTCAAAGAAGGACATGGGAAATTGGTTTGAATACCATAAAATCCCCTGGCACAGCACTGAAGAATGTCGCTCCAAGCAGTCACTGGTGATCGAGCCAAAATATTCTGAGTCAGAGGAAGATTCGGACTCCGAATCAAATCTAGAAGGAGGGAAGCAAATTATTGATGTTGAATCCAACGCCACTTTTGCTACCACCAAATTCCATCCAAGAGAACTGGAATAACCAGAGGAAGGGGAACGCCTCTTTCACTCACAGAAATGGGTAAAGGGGGCTCCGCTTCATTTCATTTTTGATAGCGGAAATCAAAAGAACCTGATATCAACAGAGATCATCAAGCAGATAGACCTACTGATGACACTGCACCTGCATCCCTACACTATCGGCTGGCTTCACAAAGGAAGAGATCTTCGTGTCAGCCAACAGTGTCATCTTCCCTACGACATCAAGCCCTTCAAAGACAAGGTATTGTGTGATATTTATCCCCTTGAAGTTTGTTATGTTATTTTAGGACATCCATATTTGTGGAAGCGACATGATGTGTATGAGTCTAGACCCCATCATGTTATTATTAATTTGGGTAGAAAATTGTACAGGATACCAGAGGTAGCGCCGCCTACCGCTATTTCTTTAATCTCTGCTAAGCAATGCAGTAAGGTCATTTCACAGACCAAGAAGTTTGTCTTCTTTGTGATCCATGCTCAAAGTAAGAAGAAGATCTTTGCCACATCTGTTACCTCTACACGGAGCCTCTCTTTGCAGAAGAATAAAGTGGACGGGATCGTGGAAGACTACAGAGACATCTTCTCCTCACCCACCAGGGTATTGATGCACTTCCAAGTCAAGCACCCAATTGATATAACCCCCGATGCACCTATGCCTAATGGACCAGTCTTTCATCGCTCGATGATGGAAAATGATGAAATCAAGCGTCAAATCCAAGAGTTGCTTCAAAAGTGGCACATCAAACCCAGCTCCTTCCCTTGCAGAAGCTAGATTGTACCGGTGCAGAAGAAAGACGAGACCCAACAACTTTGCATTGATTATAGAGCATTGAACAAAATCACAGTCAGGAATCGGTAACCAATTCCCTGAATTGATGACCTTCTTGACTAACTTAAGGGGCAAAAGTTCTTCAGCAATATTGACCTAAATTCTAGCTACCACCAGGTTCCCATCAAACCAACAGATGTATGGAAGATAGCTTTAAAATCTAAAGAAGGTCTCTTCGAATGGTTGGTCATGCCCTTTGGCCTAAAAAATTCACCAACAACTTTCATGAGGTTGATGGATGATGTATTGAGACCCTTCACCAACTCTTTTATGGTGGTATATCTAGATGACATCCTCATCTTCAGCAGAACTTGGGAGGATCACATGCAGCATATTTAACAAGTTTTGAGCACTCTCCGCCAGCACAAGCTATATGCCAACTTGGAAAAATGATCATTTGGCATGGATAGGGTCCAATACATGGGAAACATTATTAATGAGCATGGGGTACATGTGGATCCAGCTAAGATCCAAGTCATTCATGACTGGCCAACCCTGACCACACTAACCGAGCTTCAGAGCTTCTTGGGACTTGCCAACTTCTACCGACGATTTGTGTTGGGATTCTCCCATATTGCATGGGCCCTCAACCAAGTGACCAAGGGCAATGGCAGGTCAAAGTTCACATGGGTGATGGCACAACAACGAGCATTTGATGATCTGAAGAATCGTTTATGCTCAGATCCAGTACTCTCCTTACTCAATCTCCAATAACTATTCGAGATTGACACTGATACATCTGAATATGTTGTACGCACAGTTATTACTCAACATGGTCATCCAGTAGCATACCATATGAGACACTCTCATATACCGTCCGGAAATACCCCACCTATGACAAGGAAATGTATTCCATTGTACAAGCTTGTCGTCAATGGAAACATTACATTCTAGGAAAGGAGACAATCATCCACACTGATCACAAGCCTCTGCAGTTCATACAAACACAGGGAAAGTTGTAGAATGACCACCATAAAAAGTGGTCCACATACCTGCAGCAGTTCCATCTCAACATCAAGTATAAGACAGGGAGAAAAAATCTTGTAGCTTACTACCTCAGTCAACCTCTCGTGGTTGCACTCACCATCGTGCTCCATTCATGTGGCCATGAGGCATCTGAGTGGCCCCAACTTTATCAGCGAGATCCTGAATTTTCCACCACCTATCAGCACTTGGGTACACACACGAATTTCATCGATCTTCACATTCAGGATGGAATGTTATTCCATCTGGGCCACCTTTGTGTTCCTACAAGTGAGCGTCAGCAAGTATATCAGATCTTGCACTGTCTGTGCCATTTCCAAACCATCCATCAAGAGGCAAGTCTTATACACCCCTCTTCCTACTCCTGAGAGGCCTTGAAAATCCATCTCGATGGATTACATGTCTGGCCTTTCATCCACCAAGAAAGGAAATGATTGTGTGTTTGTGGTGGTTGATCGGTTTTCGAAGATGGCCATTCTCATAGTCTGAAAGAATAGCATCACAGCAACAAATACTACCAAGCTCTTCTTCGAACGAGTATGGGCCCATTTTGAGATACCACAGACCATCATCTCTGATCGGGATAGCAGGTTCCTCAACACATTTTGGTCGAGTCTATGGTCACTGTTGGACACTAAGCTCACTAAATCCACTGCATTCCACCCTCAAACTGATGGTCAAAAAGAGGTTGTCAATCAGATGAGTGTGCACATCATGTGCATGTATAACTCTAATAATTCGTGTACATGGGATGAGAGTATTCCATATGTTCATCACATCTACAACAAGGCTCTCCATAGATCCACCAGCCATTTCTCCTTTCAGGTGGGGCTGGGATTCCATCCCTTGTGTCCCAATGATGTTTCACTACCTCTTTCAACCACACAGACAGAAACTTCCCATGTTCACTATGAGGCTAACAAAGCCACTAGATACATTGAGTGGATTCATCACATCCGCCAACAGGTCCATGAGATTTTGCAGAAAGCCAATGCTAAGTACAAGCAGCTCCATGATCAACACCGAGTACCGCAAAAGTTTTAGGTGGGAGACAAGGTTTGGTTACATTTTCATAAATAACGCCTTACAGGGCCCCATCAGAAGCTCCATCCCCTTCGCTATGGGCCTTACACTATCATCAAGGTTGTGGGTGATAATTCTTTTGAGCTCAACACTCCCCTCTTCCTTGGCTTACACCTAGTGTTCAATGTGGAACTCCTCCGACCATATTTTCCACCATTATTGGACACCTCAAAGATTGAATAACATGTTACACCAACAGATCTCAAACCTAACTACATGGAATAGGAATCCACTGATTAGATAGTGGATAGGCAGGTCAAGGGAACTTGCCAACAAAGGATCCAGCTTTATCGGGCTGTCAAGGCAGGGCAACTCCTGCACCAAGGCAAGTGGCTCACCCGGGGCCAAATTCAGCAAATATTTTCTCACCTGATGGGGGCACTCAACCCAATGGATACCATTTCTTCCTAAGGGGGGAGGAATGATCCAGGTGGATATTCGTGGCCACCCACCTATTCCAGCTGGCTCATCTTGACATTTTTTAGTTCAACACGTTCTTTTGTAATTCTTTGTAATTGTGGGTTCTACACTTATGGGGTTGTTTGAATACCTACACATATTCCAGGTGGATATTGGTGGTCGACCACCTAATCCAACTGGCTTATTTTGGAATTTTTCATGTTAGTACATCTTTTTGTACTTTTAGGGTTGTTTTGGGGCCCTAAACAGTGTTTTTTTGGCTTGCCACAGTCAAACTGTAAACAGAATCAGAGGTTAAGGGAATAATGTGTATTTCTCGAAAATACATTTCCAATGGGCTATCACATGCCTAAAACGGAGGTCGTATGCAAAAGTTACGACCCCAGGAAGTTGAGGTACCAACTTACCCATCGAGACCCACATAACTTTTGATGTTTCATCTCCTAGTGCTATGTTTTTTTATGTCTAGAGTTTTGGCATTCATGAGTAATGTTAAAAAGGCCTCTGGAGCCTCATTGTAATCATTTTTATTAGATGGATGCATGTAGCAGCCACATCTCTTCTCAGAGATAGCTGCCACCATTCGAGCAAGTTGTTTTCAGTTCTGCAATTTTACAGTTTCAGCTTATTTTATTTATTCAATAGAATTTATTGTTCACTGGATATCTGTTATTGTTCTTTGTATCTTTCTGTTACTTTATTCAGTCTATTATTCATTTCGTTATTCTCTTAAATGTTGAAATAATGTAACTGCAAAGAGTATTCTAATTATAATTGATGTATTATTCATTAGATCAATCCCCTTTTGTGGATTGATCATGCCGGCTATTGTAAATGACCAAATACCCTTTTACGGATTGGTCAAAACCTAATTGTAATAGGCAGAATAAGAAGTCGGCCCTAGAATATATTAATGGTGGTTATAACCACCCAGAAGAAGAAGTCGGCCCTGCCAGTGAAAAGACACCTCCGTCCACACGTGCCAGAATTGTATAAATAAAGAGGCTAGCGCCTCATTTGGACACACACACGAACACCAGACCAGATATCTATTTTTTCGTGAACACCTTGAGTCAGTTTCTGGTAGAACCCATACATGTTCACCTAGTTGCTGCAAAACATGTGATGAGGTACCTTAAAGGTACATCATATTGTGGTCTCAACTATGATGGAGATCATGATTTCACACTGAGTGGGTACACTGATTCAGATTGGGTTGGCAGTGTCTCTGACAGGAAGAGCACTTCAGGATGTTGTTTCAGTTTTGGATCAGCCATGATCTCATGGCAGAGTAGGAAGCAATCAATCATTTCTCTCAGTACAACGAAAGAAAAATACATTGTTGTGTGTTCTCCCAGTTGTGAATCCATATGGCTTCGTAAGTTGTTGACTGGTCTATTCGACCTAGAGATGGAAGCAACCACAATCCTATGTGATAACCAGAGCTGCATAAAGATGACAGAGAATCTTGTATTTCATGACAAGTCGAAACACATAGAGATCTGATACCATTACATCCGTGACATGGTGCAGAGAGGAGCCATAAAGCTTCAATATGTTATCACAGATGAATAGGTTGCTGATGTGTTGACCAAGCCTCTATCTCATGTAAAGTTTGAGCACTTTCGAGATAAGCTCGATATAGTCCGAAAGGACCTCCCTCAATAGGGGGATTAGTGTTGTGTGTTGATGTCAGTCTAGTGTTGTGTTTCCAGCTAAATTGTTGTGTGGTGTTTCCAGCTTAATTGTCGTGATGATGTGCCAGCTTAATTGTTGTAATGATGTGCCAGCTTAATTGTTGTGATGATGTGCCAGCTTAATTGTTGTGATGATGTGTCAGCCTCGTGTTGTGATGATGTGCCAGCTTAATTGTTGTGATGATGTTTCAGCCTCATGCTATGATGATTTGCCAGCCTCGTGTTGTGATGATGTGACTAGCCTCGTGTTGTGATGATGATGTATTAGTTTTACACTAATCCATGTTGATACAGATGATGATATCATTTCAGCTCTTCGTTGTGAATGACGATGTGGATGATGAGAAAAAATTCTGATTATTTATAGATACGCCAGTCAGTGTTCCAAGATGTTGTTGATAATGTTGTCCTCTCACTCACCTGATGTTGATGATGATGTTGTCCTCTCTCTCACCTGATGATGTTGTAGAATACCCTTCTTGTTAAGGGGGAGTGTTGAAATAATGTAACTTCAAAGAGTATTCTAATTATAATTGATGTATTATTCATTAGATCAATCCCCTTTTGCGGATTGATCATGCCGGCTATTGTAAATGACCAAATCCCCTTTTGTGGATTGGTCAAAACCTAATTGTAATAGGCAGAATAAGAAGTCGGCCCCAGAATATATTAAAGGTGGTTATAACCACCCAGAAGAAGAAGTCACCCTGCCAGTGAAAAGACACCTCCATCCACACATGCCAGAATTGTATAAATAAAGAGGCTAGTGCCTCATTTGGACACACACTCACTTGTTCATCAAGAAGCAAGTTTGGAGCTACAGTTGGAGAAGAAAGAAGAGAGAGAGAGAGAGGCGCATTCTTGGGAGAGAAATTTATGTATTTGTTTGAGTTATCTCTTGGCATTGTATTGGCTATCTATATTAAGGAAGTTTTTGCTGGGTTTTCTCCCCCATGAGGGTTTCCCAGGATAAATGATGTGTCTCTTGTGATTGTGTATTTCTCAGTGATCCTATTTATGTTATTGTTATCTAATGAAATGAAATGAAATGAAATGAAATGAAATGAAATGAATCTCAATAATAGCTTAAACCTTAACAATTAATCTGGATCAATCCTTGAGTGGGAGGTCTAAATCTCCAAGAAAACCTTAAGGAAAAGATGGAAATGTGGTAAAATTGGGCATTACAAGAAGGATTGTAGATCTAAAAATGTTGAGATATGGAAGGAATCTATTGATGTTCCTTCCATGGAAGGGAATGCCTTCTCAAATAAAGGAGGGTATGTGTACTTGGCTTCTTTAAGAACACATGTAGATCATGATATATGGTTAATCAATTTGGGTGCTTATTTTCATATGACTCCCCACAGGGAGTGGTTTGTGAATATAAAAAGTATAATGAAGGCGAAATTTTTATAAGGGATGACTCAACAGTCTGAATCACAAGACAAGGAAAAGTCAAGTTTTTTTCTCAAGGATGGAAGGATTAGAACTCTCCCTAGGGTTTTTCACATTTCATAGCTTGTTAAAAACTTAATATATGTAAGTAATATGAGTGATGTAGGTGTACATATTGTATTTGAAAAGGAAACCTACAAAATGGTTAAAGCATCAGTGGAGTTGATGAGGGGTGTTCGAAATGGAACTCTATACAAGTTGTTGGGAAGCACTATCAGTAATGGGTGTAACAGTTTTGTTGTTCCTGAGGTTGTAAATGAAGAAGAAAAAACCCATATTGTCTCTAGAGAAAAGGCATTGTCGTGGCATCAAATACTGGGAAATATTGGAGAGAAGGTCCTTCAATCACTACACAGTGAAGGTGTGGTTGAAGATATGTCTGATTTCACACTACATTTTGATTTCTATGAACATTGCATATATGTTAAACAGAATCATGTAAGATATCCGGTGCTACAAGAGCAAAGGGAATCTTAGAGTTAGTACATAATGATGTGGTTGGACATGTTCATGTTCCAACATTAGGTAAATATATGGATTATGCTTCTTTCATTAATGGTTTGTCAAGGAACACGCAGATTTAATTCCTCCTAAAGAAATCTGAGGTCTTTGGTAAATTTAAAGAGTTTGAGGCTCTTGTGGAGAATCAAATAGACAATAAAGTAAAGGTGTTGAGGATAGATAATGGTGGAGATTTTTGCAAGAATGAATTTGAGGAATTTTGTAAAAAGTGTGATATAGAAACACAGAAAACTACTACGTACACACCACAATAGAATGGGGTTGCAGAAAGGATGAATAGGACGTTGATGGAAAAATAAAGGAGCATTCTCAATGGTGTTCGGTTAGGATAGGAATTATGGCCATAGGTAACATGTGCTACATGTCACCTAGTAAATAGATCACCCTCATCAGCATTGGTGGAAAAAACTTTGCATGAGGCATGGACTAGTAAAAAACCCTCTCTTGAACATCCCATAGTTTTTTGTTGTGATGCTCATGTACATGTTCTAAAGGAAAATAGAAGGAAGCTAAATAATAAAGTTGAAAAGTGTATATTTATTGATTATAAAGATGGTATAAAAAGCTATAAACTTTGGCACCCAATAACTAAGAAGATTGTTTGTAGTGAGGATGTTGTCTTTAGAGAGGTTAAATATGTTCCTAAATTGAAATTCCTATCAAAGGGGAAAAAAAAACATAGACAATAGAGTTTGAGTTGGAGGATGAAGAATATGACTCAACAAAAGAACGTGAATCATAAGAAGTATAAATACTCCAATATTGAGGAGATCAGTTCAAGAAACAAGAAAACTAGAAAGGTATACTCCACCTAATTTTAATTCTAGTTTTGTTTTATCTATTACTAATTATGATCTCAAAACTGTTAGGGAAGCAGTGGATTCAGAGGATGGTAAACTTTGGAAGAAGGACATAGTTGAAAAAATGGTGGTCTTGGATAAGACTGAGGCTTGGGATCTAGTTTAGTTGTTGGATAGAATAAATATTGTTGGTAGCAAATGGGTGTTTAAGAAGAAGTTGAGTGCAGAAGGTAAAGTGGAGAGGTATGAATCTCACCTAGTGACAAAGGGATATTCCTAGGTAGAGGGAATTGATTTTGGTGACAAATTTTTCTCCTATTGCTAAATTAAATTCTATTAGATTGATTTTATCTATTGTTGTTGTTTCATATTGAAGTGGAACAAATGGATGTAAAGACAACAATCTTACATGGGGATCTTGAAGAAGAAATCCACATGAAACAGCCAGAAGGTTTTGTAGTGAAGGGAAAGAAAGAGTTGGTTTGCAAGCTGAAAAAGTCTTTGTATGGGTTAAAGCAATCTCCAAGGATGTGGTATCAAAATTTTAATACTTATATTTTGGGTCTTGGTTTCATAAGGAGCAAAGTTAAACAGTATGTGTATTTCAAATTATTTGGTGATCATTTTGTTTATGTGTTTATGCATGTTGATGATATGTTGTTGATTTCAAACAACAAGGAAATCATCAAGGACGTAAAAAATCAATTGTCTTCTAAATTTGATATGAAAGATCTTGGTGCTACAAATTTTATTTTGGGCATGAAAATTAAAAGAGATCGGGAAAATAGGAAACTCTAATTGAATCAGTGGAAATATGTTGATACAATATTGCAAAGGTTTAATATGTGGTAATGTAAACCTATCAAGATTCTTATTCTTGTAGGTGTAAATTTATCTGCAAATTAATGTTCAAAGACACAGGAAGAGGAAGAGGAAGAGGACATTTCTCATGTTCCTTATGCTAGTGTTGTTGGTAGTTTAATGTATTCAATGGTATGTACTAGACTGGATATTACACCGCCAGTGGGAGTTTTGAGTAGGTATATGTCAAAACTAAGGAATGAGCATTGGACAAATGTAAAAAGGGTTTCAAGGTATTTGTGTGGCACTACAGATTATGGAATTTTCTACCAAGTAATACCTAGTGCATACATAGTGTTGTACATACATGGATTTTTTGACACGGACTAGGCTGGAGATCTGGATAATAGAATATTTACAAGTGGTTATGTGATTAACCTATTTGGAGGAGAAATCAGTTGGATGAGCAAGAAATAGTCAATAGTTGCACTCTCAACTACAGAAGTTGAATACATAGAAGGAACTCATGCAAGTAAGGAAGTTGCATGGTTCCAAAGATTGTGTTCATTGATTGAGTTTGTACAACATGTAAGGTATATTGTGACAGTCAAAGTGAAATATTTTTGGCAAAGAACCATGCTTATCATTCTAAGATAAAGCACATCGATGTTCACTATCACTTTCTGAGAGACACGGTTGAATACAAGAAGGTTTTATTGGTGAAAGTGAACATTTTGAAGAATATTTCAAATCCATTGACAAAGTCTGTAAGTACTAATAATTTCTCTTGGTGTAGAGGAGCGATGGGAATTGTTGTCCTCAATTCTTGATCATGGAATCCTCGAGCTCCTTGTATGCAAAGAAAACAACAAGTGGAAAAATGTTGGGTATGTATTATATTTTTTGAACAATTAGACCCATGTGTTTTACATTGCATGGGGAGGTCACAAGGGGGGCTGGTAGGGTCCCCCTATCCGAGGGTTCAGGGGTGGAGATTCTGGAAAAAAAAATTGGATTGTTTTTGGGCAGTTTTTGGATTACATTTTTTTGGACCGTTGTAATATAATTATGGTTAATGGATCTAATACCACATAATCATATATATTGTATTGTAAATGGTGAAGTTAATACAATGAAAGTTAGAGATGTGGCTCTAAACATTTGTTGACTTTTCTCGGTTAAGGGTTTCCAAGCTAAATTTATGAGTATTATTTGTGAATGTTATTGTTTTCTTCAAGTTTTAAAAATAATTTATGTGATCATTGATATACTATAAAGGTTTGAAAATTACATGTAGGCCTTATTCTATATGTTTTAAAGTCTTATTTAGAGTGGAGGAGAGTAGAAATAATAGCGTTGGAGGAGGCTACATACAAGGAGGAGCATACAAAGGTGGCATGAGTGGAGGAAGAATGTGTTTGGGTATGTGTTATATTCTTTGCATGATTATCCCATGAACTATTAAATGGAATGGGAACAAGGGGGTTCTCCCTATTAGAATGTTGTGCTCGTTTACCAAAGAAAATGCTACACCATTTTCACCCAACCATAGGCACAAAGCCACCCCCGAGCACCTTAACCTTTGCTAGGTAGAATGATTCCGGGAAGACACACTAGAACCAATAGATAAACCAAGAGAGTGCACCTTCTCCAAGGTAGCACACAAGTAAGAGTACCAAAAAGGCTAAACAAGAGTGTGTTGCACCACTGCAGTTGTTGTTGCTCCTCTTGCAGACTTGCGCACTACTTTTGTTGCTACTTCACTTCTAAGATATGCGCACCAATTGAGTGAATGTGCTTTTCCAAATGAGATAAAGCGCCTTCTATTTATACTAATCTAGCAAGGTGAACAGGTGTCTCTTCAAGCAGGGCTGACATGTCCTTTTCTACATATAATACTTCAATATTACTTATTCTGCTAAGTTGACTTGTTTTCCAAGGTTTTCACAACTTTGTTTAGGTTTTTTTCTTACTTCTGTAATATTCTATTCTAGTCGAAGGTTTATCCATGGAGGTTAATAGCTCCTGCGGCTACCAAAGCATCAACACTCCCTCTTACCTAGGGAGGTATTTAACCATAATGTTCCCTTCTGGTCTTCATAGCCTTGATCACTATGCCATGATCCTCTCATCATGGTTACGTAGACCATGCTACTGGTAGAATCATTATGTCACACATGGCTACACCCATGTGGAACTTTCAATCTCTTCTAGGGGCCACAACCTGCTAGTGAACATTAGAGCTACACCTCGTAGTGTGTGTCACCATCATCGTCATGGGATAGACCCACATGACGTGCTCACCCATGTCATGAGTATCATCATTAATATCATCATTGTCCATCCATCTCACATGGCATGGGCAAGACCTACATGGTCTTGCATACCGATAGCATCACCAGAGCTACACAAGTTATCTCATGATCACCCAAAACATATTATGAGCAACACCATCACATCCATACAGGTTCTCAACTACACCATTAGCATACCAGACTGTCTCATTGGTGTAGCAACAACTCAGCGTACCAAAATATCTCATTGGAGTAGCCTACAGCTCAGCATAAAACCTACAACTCGGTATGAAGCCTACAAGATCTTTCTTTTCAAATTCTTCCATCGACTCCCTCTAAGTGAGAGAATCCTCAAACCATGTTTCCATCTGTTCCATGCCCCTATGCATCCTGGAAAGTGTCACGAAACCCTGTTTCTTCCTGATCACTGACTCCCTCTGAATTTTGACTCCCTCTTACTCCTTTCAAGTCTTGTTTTCTATGGTAACCTTCCTGGAATACATAGGATAACCAAGGCATCGTCCGCGACTCTTTTTTTCATAATTATGAAAAACGCTGCACGAAATGCATTGGAACCCTCGGAAAACCGAACTCCGCTCGTTTCACCATCGCTGCCACTGCTTTTGTCTTCGCTACTGCCTGTGTAACCTTCCTATTCTTATTCTTTTTCTTCGGCATTGATGCTTCTAGAACCGTCGTTCTCCTCCTGTCGTGGACTTCTAGAAGGTTCGTCTTCTTCACAATCATCACTAACTCCATCTTCTTCTTCTCCGAATGAATATTCATCTTCTTCAGAGTCTCCATTGATATTTTATTCTTCGTACGAATCTGAAGCTTGCTTAGGGTTTACTTCCTGTGTAATATCCGTCATTTTTGTTTTCTTAATGCTTTTATCCACTGTTATGTTATCTGCACGGCGTTTATGCGGACTCAATACTGTGACTTCTTGTTCCGCCATGGTTGCTACTTCAAACCCTTTTCCTAAACCTATCTACTGAAATAAAATTAAATCAAAGTGAATACGTTGGCGGCTTCACGTCAA
>ML786511.1:1150998-1161024 GCA_009831015.1 Picea engelmannii | reverse complement strand
CCCCAAAACCAGGGACCCTCTTCTAAAATTTTTTGATAATCAACAAGATTAGAAAACTAAACAATAATAAAACTTTAGAACATAGATAAACTTCACAATCTGATCCGGATTGGTTCATTATATTATTTTTCATCTGTCTCGATGCTTTTAGAGTGGAAAAAAATTGGAGTAATCAACTTGTAGGGTCATTTTAACTGCAGGTCCCAATTTGGAAAATTTAGGTTGGAAATCGTCTGAAATCTTCCAAAGCCATTTTGAGGCATCAAATGACCGTTTTTTTGGACCTACTTCCTACCTATAGACCAAGATTTCATATTCTACACTCCAAGACCTTTCCAATGGTGCGTCAAACGCCTCAATCATAGTTCGAAAGCAAAAGTTATGCCTCCCACAAGTTGACCTACCCTGTTGACCACCATTGTACGAGAGGATGCCACGTCAACCCCCGTTACTCACACATATGGGGTTAGCCACGTGAGGACTTTCAAGAAGATTCTAAAAGGTCCAAAACCTTATCACAATTGAGGGTTGAGGAAGTCAAAACCTAACCCTAGATGGCTATCGAGCTATGTTAAATACTAAGCCGCTAGGAGGAGAAAGGGTCTCATTCTTTAACATTGTTTTTGTTCCATAGTTGAGCAGAGCACCTAGGAGTGGTATTTTGAGAGCCTAATAGAGGAGGAGAGATTATGTAGCAACCATGCAGGCCACAATGTCAAAGACAACTCCACAGAGAGTGTCTCTTTCTTTGTACTTGCATTTGAAGAAAAGAGAATAGAGCGTCCTCACCTTCTAGTTGGGTTTTCTCCCGTATTGGGTTTCTCAAGTTATATCTTGTGTTAATTTGTGGATGGTGTGTGAGTATTTATATAGCCATACTCTAAACGCTCTGTATTCATAAATGGATTTTAAACAACAAAAAATAGTAATTTCGTGCAGATTTATGTCGTCGGATTCCGACGGAAAAACCCATTTTGTAGAACAGTTAGACAACGCCATTTATTTATGTTTTATATATTCCACATTTCAGCTATTTCATACATTTTAAGCAGAAAACTGGTAATTAAAGAATCTGAGATCTAAAGGAAATGAACCTTCACAGTAAAGATTTCAATATTTTGTTACATCTGTTGTGACAAATTGTCCAGTGGAATATCCACAGCAGTTTACAGATCACAATATTTGTCCAAGTTGTATAAATCCATTGGTACAAATATGACTTAGTAGGCCAGAAACCATTGAATTTGCATATAATCAAAAAGAGTTTGTAAAGTGAAAGTGACTCTATGACATCCACCTTAGAGACCTTCTCCACAGTGTATGCCTTGGACATAGGAGGGTTCATAGCAACTAAAGTAGAGGGTTTATTCTTAACTGCATCCCTGAAAGAAACAAGTTTTGAAATCTTTGCATATACTGTTGTCCGACAGCATGCGTAGATTTGGTCTTCCATTTATTTCCCCTAAAAAATAAGACATTGCCAATCCACAGGAATTCCGTGTAAAAACTCCAATTTCTGCTTTATATCTTACACATAATTGATGGAAGTCATCTACAAGAGTATGATATTCCCAATGAGGGACTTAACCATAATCTGCAATCTAATGGAAGTCATCTACAAGAGTATGATATTCCCAATGAGGGACTTAACCATAATCTGCAATCTAGCCTTTATAACAGGAGTTCCACTGAACACTTGATGAGCATGCCTATCTGTAAACACTTTGCATTCAAGCTTTTTCTCGAACACTTGGCAAGAAAATATTTTGTCAAACACTTTATCTACACCAGCACTTTAACAGTGAAAATAACCAACAATAGCATGACTTCCAAACGGAAAACGAACATCTTCATGACAAGGGCACTTGGGCATCCATAGCAAGGGTTTCAAAAAACACCGTCCCTCCCATTAACAAATATACCCCTGTGCGAATCGGCCATTAATTTGGCACTATCACAGTACCTAATGTGGTTATGTCTGAGAAGAACCTGAACATGATATAAGAATGCAGCGATGCCAATTTTGAAAGCCATTGCAGAAATTGAGCAAAGCAAACCCTCAGAAACAGATACCATTGCAGACTTTTTGCAAGTAAAACCTTCAAAATCCCTTCCGCCAATCGGTTTTCGGGTTTGTGCTGTGAGTTGAGTTTTTCTTCCAAAGGCCATGAAATTGTGTGCGCTCGGTTTGCAACACGGCCACTGACGGATGACCATGGGCAACCATTGACATGGAGTATCAATTCCTCATCTGTGCAGAGCAAAACCTTTGTATCAAACACCATTACAGAGCCTGTGCACAACAAACCTGGGACATCCTTTCGGCTACAAGTTGGTGACCAGCGGCAGCCAGGAACACGGAGAATCAAACCCTCAGTAATTGAATGTCATTGCAGAGGCGGTGAGTGTGAATATCTCAAAAAATAAATTCAATACACTGCCAAATTTGCAGAAGAAATTCTACTTTTGATCTCAAGAATCAAATGCAAAATTCAACCTCGAGAAATTTGTAGAAAAAAATCACCCTTAAAATCCCCAACCTTTATAACTAAAACTAAGATGAAAATATGAATATGAAAATTCAAATCCTAAGAAATACAATACTATATTCATATATTAAATCTAAAACCTGGAAAAAAATCCTCTAAGTTGAAAAATTTGTCCTTTAAAACCATTTTGAAAGTCTTAAAAAATCCCCTTCCCTCACACAAAAATCTGTCTCTTTCCTCATGTAAAATCCTTTTCTTCCCTCCAACATGTTCATATAAAAAATGAACATGTCACTAGCTTAAGGTTGTCGAATTTGAACCCGGGTCAAATTTAAAATATTTATTTAATATTATATTTTTAAAACAAATTTTTATATGAAATAATTATTTCGTGCCAAATTGTTTATAAAAATTTACATCATATTTTTCAAGAAAATTAAATTTCAAATATTTTTTAGGATCAAATTTAAAATATTTATTTAATATTATATTTTTAAAACAAAATTTTTATATGAAATAATTATTTCGTGCGAATTGTTTATAAAGATTCACATCATATTCTTCATGAAAATTAAATTTCAAATATTTTTTATAAAATGCATAAAAATTCACACATTACTATTAATAACCATTAATAAATTATATTTTTCAAGAAAATTAAATTCTAAATATTTTTTAATAAAATACACGAAAATTCACACATTCTTATTAATAACAATTAATAAATTATTTGTATATTAATAACAATTAATAAATTATTTTTACAAAAATTAAGTTAATAATATTATTAATAAATTATATTTTTCAAACAAATTAAATTCCAAATATTTTTTAATAAAATATATAAAAATTGGCATATGCCTATTAATAACAATTAATAAATTATTTTTACAAAAGTTAATAATACATGTAATAGTCATTTTTTAAAATTTTAGCATGTAAGACTTTCAGAAAGGAAAATGGCTTCAAATATATCTTTACCATCTAAAATTTGATCGTGTAATCCATTAGTGATACAAAATTAGTGTAAGTGTAGAAAATGACCAACCTTTTATTGAACTTGTCAACATGTATGATTCTGATTAACCTTATACCAAATTTAAAAATCAATACTTTTATGTTTAACAAATATTGTGTAATCCATTATTGATACAAAATTTATGTAAGTGTAGAAAATGACACTTTTGTTTGAACTTTTCAAACATGTATGATTTTGATTAACGTTATACCAAATTTAAAAATGAATACTTTTATGTTTAACAAAAATTTAAAAATCAATACTTTTATGATTAACAAATATTGTGACAATTAATTATACACATTATTAATGTTTATGTTTTGATATTAATTTACATCGATTCAAAGCAACTAATAGTAGTACTTTTAAATATATTATAGGGATTTTTCTAATGGTTAAGTTTGATTTTGCATTTGTATTAATGATGTAGAAGTGGAATTATTAGTGGTTTAAGAGAAGTGGTCCAAGGATTTAAATGACATTTAGGATGTTAAGATGGACTTAGTGGTTATGTTAGTATTTAGTTAATGATTAAGTTGAGTCATATTTAAAGGATGTGTTAGAGTGAAATGGTTTTGAAGTTGGACATGTTCCATTATTTGTTGTTTGATGGGATTGTTATCGCAGGATTTGTATTTGTGCAAAGTTCACCACAAAATCCTCAAATCTAGCGTAATAATGGAAGAAACTACCATTGTCATCTTAGTAGGATAATTCCTCATGTTAGTGATGGAATAGGTCCACCACAAGGGAGGCTTCCCCGGTGACCTCAAGGGATGAAATAGCAAGTTTAGTAGCCAAGCCTATCACCCCCTATCTTGATCACCGAATGATTGGTCTAGGTCAAGGAAGAGAGGAAGTTGTGAAGTAGTTTGTTGTACTTGCCCGGAACAAGAACACTTTACAGCATGTATATAACAACTTCTAATCCAAATGATGCAACAATGACCTCTTTTAAACAATAGCCAAGTTAGATTGACATGATTGTTGCAAATTGCAGTAGTAAACCAGTCTCATAACAACAATAAGTAATTTGTAACAGCAACAATAATTAGTGCTCATAGATACCACAATTGACCATGAAAATTAAACATACAACCAATATAATAATATCCAATTGTTAGAGGTGATTTATTAGTTAAACCACCTTTAGATGAATGTATGCAACAAATTAATGTTGTTTTCAATGGTTGTAGCAAACCTTTATAACAATAGCAAGAAATATAGTGAGTTTGCTAGGGTTGGAGTTAGTATAGTTAGTAGAATGCTTTGGGAGTTTTGAGAGAGATGGTTTATCAATCAATTCACCACATGAGATGCTTTAAGATTTGTGTCTTTCTAGGGTTATGGAGTCGCAAATGCAACCAAGCTTGAAGGTTGATCTACTTGAAACCAAGAGGTAGGGTCCAAACCCTAAGGTGAAAGCACATTTGGGCCTTCGACTTTAGGTCTTGAGGAGAAGGACGTCTAGGGTGCAAGCACATTTGGACCCTAGAAATTGTTTCTCCCTTCTTGTAGTTTCAACTAGGTCAAAGATCAATTATCTAGGGCTAAAATCCTAAAGTGCTAGCACTTTAGGGCTTTAGGGTTCTAACCCTAGCAAGGACAATTAACCAATTCTAGAAAAATATAACCTTGTGAGAGGAAGAAGCACTTATATTCCTCATCAGGGTTTCAACAAACAAGACTTCTTGCAACAAAATGGAAATTTCACCCTAAACATTAATAGCATAACAAAGAATTGCAGAAATTTACTTACTTCATCCAGGAAACCAAGAGAATTTCACCCTAATTGCAGAAATATCCATCAAAAATAAGCAAACCATCCATAAAAGATCCTTTCCAAGCATACTGCATGAGAGAGAAAGAGCTAGTAACCCCTAAGGGCCAAAAATTTCAGAAGTAGTCTTACAATGGTGAGAGAAAGATCATCCTCCAAATGAAATGAGTGCTAACCTTTATATATGAGTCTAGGCTAGTGTTTTTGTTCACATAACATAACAATGTTTTAAGTGGGGCCAACTCCTCAATTAACCCTTTACATATGCTAAAATGCAAAAAATAAATCATAAGAGGCCACACGTGTGGGACGTCAAGCCCTCTTGGGCAAGGAAGATGTCTCCAAATGCCATGTGGCACCAATCCAGAGCAAGTTGGGAGGAAGAGATTCCTCTCCTTACCCCAAGTCATGTCAAATTCAAGTGAAATGGGGGAAGGGTGATTCCGAAAATCACCCTCCTCTCTTATTATTATGTTTATATTTCAATTTATTTTTTTTAATTTCAAGTTTATTTTTTTTAATTAAAGTGTGTCATATTTAGTTTTTTTATATAATTTTTTTAATTATATTTTATGATGTAAAAAAATATTGTTTTTTTTTTTAATTTATATATTCTAAAATTTTAGTTTTTTTCTTTAAATTGTTATAAATGTATGTTTTTTTTTTTTAATTGAAGTATTTTTAGGGGGTTTATATTTATGTTTTTTTTAAATGTGTTTTCAATTAATTTAAAAAATATATATGATTAAAAAAAAAAATTAATGAGTTTTTCAAAAAAAAGTTTTTCCTTATTATTTTTTAATTATTGTTAATTAGTTATTTTTTTCTTTTTATGATTTTATTTATAACAATGTTGGGTTTTAATGTGACAATCTCAAAAATGTTGCAGTGTTAAGACAAAAAAAAAAATTGTTACCTATAGCACCATGTTTCCATTCGGATGTGGATTTCATGGTTTCAATTCACAACAATATCAGTTGTTAAGGCCATGGTTTCAAACAACTTGAATTGCTAACCTCAAAGAAATGGGGGTGCTACTGCTAGTACCAATTTTAGTTTTAGGGTTGATTTTAAGGTTTTTGTTAAGAACCCTACTAGTTGTCAAAACCATGATTTCAACCGACTTGTAATTTTAACCCCCCCAAAAAAGGGCCATGCTATGAGCACCAATTTTTTTTTTGGGGGGGGTCAATTTTAAGGTTTTTGTTTGCATCTTTACAAATGACGATTGCAAAATTTTGTAATGTTAGCTCTAAAAAAACGCAGTGCTACCAGTAGCACCATTTTTTGAAACAAGTAAAAATAGCCACTGAATGTGACCTCTAAAAAAACAAGAACTTTGGAAAGTTCTCGTTAAGTTGGTAACTTTGTTTGATAGGACATAGAGACCCAAAGGATATATATTTTCATCCCATAGGTGGACTCATTACTGATTATATATGCGTATTTAATATTAACTAGGATTAGAAAAGTTGAGCCAAAAAATGGATGGAATTGTGGCATATATTCAAGTTAGAGTTGGATAAGGTATCAATAGAAGCATTTATTAATATTTGTGATTTAAATAGAATGGAATACATACCCGCTTCATGTTGTCCAATGGGATTATTAGATAGAATGGAAGCATACTGTAAGTCTTAATTCAATTATGTTTCCATTTGGAAAGGAAGCCATCATGCCAATTAAATATCAATTGCTCTCTCTTAGGATTACAATGGACCAATTATGGAAGAGATAAACCATTGGTCAATACACTAGAAGAACTCAATATTAGAAGAACATACATATGGTCTAAATTTTAGTAGGTCATGACAAAAGAGAGGATGAAGAGGCATCATGGTAGTAGACTTAAGGGCCACACTTTGTTGAGAAATGTCTATTCCTATTGTATAATAGTGAAAAGAAGGAAAATATATAGAAGTTGAATTATGAGTTACTTGGACTGTATAAGTTGAAGAAATTATATGAGAATGTGTTAATCAAGCTAAAGACATCATACGAGTTTCCATATCTTATTAAGGTGAAGATATCTAAACTGTGGGCATCCCATGCATAAGGGAGATAGTGGATTGGGGAGAGCCCCAATTATAAAAAAGTGTGAGGAGAGAAAACGCATTTGGGGTCAAATGGAGAACTTACTTTTGCCCATAAATGGAGAACTTACTCTTGTCCATAGATAGAGAACACCAACTTGAGGCACAATAGGGATCACATAGAAGTAAGGTTCCCCCTTGGTGTGTAAAACTTGTAGGTTTATTGGACTATAAGATTTTTGGCCAAGTTCATTGTGTGAAGGCATCATTATATAGGTGATGAACAAGACATTGATGAATAAAGCCTAGGGTGGATAGGAAAGTGTTTATGGACATCAAAGGAGAGTCATCCTAGAACATAAGGAAGTGGTTAGTCGAGGACTCTAATGGACAATGGGACATATGTTTGAGAAAAAATAATTATAAGGGACAATGCAAAGAAAGTTGGTGTATTCACAACTACATTTGTACCCCAAATCTGACGGCTAATTTGTCTGAAATTCGATAGTTACACATCTAAAATTCGAAGGAATTATTTTTGTTTAAGCGTCGGTGGGACATGGTCGATTAGTCGACACACAATAGAAGAAGTCGGTTATTCGACTTCCACAGCCTTCAGATCAGAGGTCGAGCCATCGATCATCCTTCCCTTATAACTGTCAGATATCCAACTTTCAAAGCCTTCAGATCAGTGGTTGGTCCGTCGATCATCCTGCCCCACAAGGGTCAGATATTCGACTCCATGGGGGCGTTGGACCTATGGCGTGGCTGTTAGATATAAATTTCATGGAGTCGGACCATCTTGTCGAATATGTCATCGGATAGCCGACTCCATAGGGGATCGGACCTATGGCGTTACCATCAAATGCAAACTTCATGGGGTCAGATATCCGACGACACTATATTGTTTTTAAAAAAAATAAAAAACAAATTTGGACTCCCCACAGATTTCTATCAAGTCTCATATCATCATTTGCACCATTCACTCTGTAATTACCCCAGTATGTAACTACATGAGTAAGACTTGGACGATGTCAATATGAGGACGAGATATGAAGATGAAGGACACACAAATGATAAAAAGAGATGGAAGGAAAATAGTTCCTATCAATCACGAGCTAATGGAGTCATAAGGCATTGGATAAATGAGAAAGTGTGTCACAAACAACTACTTTAAAGCATGTCATATGATAGAAGAGGCTTTTTTACCATCTTCTACAAATTAGTAAATAAACTATTTGATACATTCATATTTAAGTTATGCACTTAAGGTAGAAAGGTCATAATTTGATACATTTGAACCTTAAGAATTTGTTGGAAATATGTTGTAGAAAACTAGTCTTGGGGGCTAAGATTGCCACTCATAAATAAAATTATAAAGGTGTTGTTTTATGGTTGTAATGTGCTTCCAAATATGCAACTTAGTTGATAGAAAAAAGGAGGACACATGCATAAATAAAACAACAAATAGAGAAAAAGGGAGAGCCTCGACTAAAAGAATGACAACAACAAAAATCTACAACATGAACAACAAATTGAAAGGCATAAATAAACCGTCCATCAAAGTGGATCAATACCCCAATCTTCCATTAATATTCAAGAATGGTTTTTCAAAGGAGTTCCATCAAGCTTCAATTCCTAAGCTTGATACTTCATCACTTCTCTAACTCATAAATCTCCAAGTGCCAAATCCCTCGTGAAAAGGAGAGAAGCTCCTCTTTATATAGAGGGAAATTCATCTTTGTTACAATAAAAAACAATATTTGCTAACTAACTCCATGACAATTCAAATAATAATAAAATAATGTAGTAGTTAAGCAACATCCTCTAAAAATAGCACATGAAGGTGAGGTGCCTCCTATAAATGAGTGGTTGACCATGTCAAGTGCTCCATCAAATAGTAAAATAATGCCTCAATAGTGTGCCCCCGAAGATGCTTGCATACAAATACAATTGATAGGAAAAATAATCCATAAAAATCCAAAACTTAGAATGGTTAGACTACATCTTTTAGTATTTGAATAGGTCAAGGATGAATATCTCAAGTATTTAGTTATTAGTTATTTGATATGTTTTGATTTGTAATCTCCAAATATGCTTTCTATAACTATGCAAACTGGAAGAGGTTCATATTATACCTGGGTTTTTCTAGTGCACATGATGCAAAATGCATCATCTAGATTCAATATATAACTCTGCACATACAGACATGTAAACACTAAAAATTGACAACCAACCTAGCACCTAGCCTTTCTAAGGTGCAATTATTCTTTCTTTTATGTGATTATTAGCTGAGTTAATGTGAAAAATGTTGCAGCAATTGAAAGCGATGATGATATCAGGAGGGTTCCTAAAATGGGGGGATCGCAAGCAAGTCCATCTACATGTGTGCCTATGAGGTTAGACAATCCCCAACCCACCATAGGCGTTGTTTCCCACAGGAAGAGAGGGAGAGCCCCTGCAGACAAGGAACACAAGTGTCTCAAAAGGTACTACCTCAAGACCTCGGTTTGGTTTATTGCCTAACAATCTATATCAATGTATAAGAGCTCTAAAGTTCCATAACCCCCAGTAGTTCTTATGCTACTGAATAAGGTATCAAAATGACTAAACTAAGGATTGTGGGTACCTTGTTGGATACCCCAGATTGTTCTTTTGGTCAAGATTTCATATCCATTTTTATCCATGTTCAAGAGGCTTGACTTC
>ML786511.1:1130377-1150948 GCA_009831015.1 Picea engelmannii | reverse complement strand
TATATATATATATATAGTTTTTCTCTCTATTTTTAAAAAATCTTTTCAAATATGCTAACCTATGTATTGCTATGAATAGATTGCTTAGGAACAGAGTGTCCACCCAATAGGAAAGAGAAAGAAAGAAAGAATACTTAAATGATTTAGAAACAAGGGTTAAAGAGATTGAGAACAAAAACTATGAGTTAGAGGAAAGGATTTCCACTTTGCAGAATGAAAATCAAATGCTTAGACAGGTACAACCCATCATCTCAACTTTGTGATATTTTTTACTTATGTGATCTCATTTTTATAGTCTTTGCAGAGGAGCCTTTATGGTATATTTGTTGTTTTTTGTTGTTTTATATGATTGTTAGGTGGGCATCTCCTATCTCAATGTCATATCTTGTCCTAAAAAGGAATATGAGAGTGTCATATCCCGTCATATCCCATCATCAAGTAGATTCCCCTTCACAAATTTGAATTTATGCACACTCCAAATTATCTACAACATTTACGACAAAATCAACAATAAAGTTCCCATGGCACAAATTATTCATCACCATGTACCTGGGAGCTTCTATCTTATATTCCAATTGAAACTTTCTACCATCATATCTATGTGCTGAAGCAATGCTCATGTGTACCCACTTTGTGAACCCATTTTGTGAGATCACTTTGGTAAAATTATTGAACCCTAGTCCCATCATACTAAATTTAGGATTGAGGAGGCATTATAATAGGTGGATGAGGACCATTGTAGTCATATAAAGGTAAAATCGCATGAGTAATGCAATACAAAGGAAATATTGAATATAATTACCATGCAAGTGAGCAAGATTAGATTGATGGAATATGAAATGCATGTACTATGCATGTCATTACTCCCAAGCTATGCAATTCAATGACCGACTCACTACATGATTACTTGCATAGTTGGAAACCCATTGGAAATTTGAAATAAATATAAATGTATTAGTTATATATTGGTTATAATAATATTTTACAATTATTATTTATATATATGTTTTATAATAGCCATTCTTGAACAAAACCAATTTTATGCTAAAATGTCAAAGTGTACATTTAGTAGAGAAGAAGTTGAATATGCAGGCCACATAATTCTAAAGGAGATAATCAACGTTGATCCAAATAGAGTCAACGCATTTAAAAAATATCTCTAAAGAGTATTTTTGGGCTTAATGGCATATTATTGAAGGTTTGTAAAAACGTATGCCCACCTAGTAGCATTGCTTTGGAACATGTTAAAGAAAAACTCCTTTAATGGACAAGGAGGTGAGGTGGATAAAAGAGGTGTTGTGTGTGATTTGGTGCTAGGGTGTACTAAATGTACTTAGTCAATAGGTTCGAATTGTTGGTACATACAGAAAATAAAAAGTACAAATATGTGAGTGAGCAAAGCTAAATAAATTACATCCTTTAACATGCAATCAATGAAAATTTAAAGAGAAGGACAAAGAAAACCTTTGAATAATCTTCTCAGTCAACTGTGAATTGATGTGGAGCTAGTGAAGGTGGATTCAAGTAAAGGAAGCCTATTTTGTGAACCTGCACACAAAGATAACCAAACAACCAACACTACTAAGCATTTCCAGGTTGGAATTTTACATGGAAGCAACGTGGCACTTGTGATATTGCAAAAGTTATCGTGTTGATATCATATAGGAACCTTGTGAAAGTATTGAAGGATTATGCACACAATCTACATGGCCCATGAATTGATGTGCCGCATAGTCATATCTTTGGTCATTTGAACGATTTGACTTAGATAACTTAGGAATTTCTCATTATTTTATGATTGATGTGCTTCATTGTGTTTGTATAAGTTGATTAGTGATGTCTTTGGTGTAAACACCTTCATTTGTGAAAGTGGACGAAAATAGTGGAACAAAAATGATTCTAAATCGTGGATAGGTAATATGAAAACAAATGGGGGTCTCTACCAAGGGTGCATCTCCTTGGATGGGTTGAATGATGGAGAATTGATTACAGATGCAGCTTTAACATGGAAATGCGGTGAACCAATGGTTCATCATCCTGAGTCCAAAGGAGGGAAACAAACCAAAGTGTAACTACTTGAGAGTCCATTGGGAAAATGTTAACAACTATTAAGAACAACGTATGACGCTCATTATGCAACCATAGACTACAAGGAATCCCACTTTTGTGGGGATTAATGACATTGGTGCCAACATGCAAAGCATGCTAAACTAGGGAAACCCATGTAAGGAGGTGCATTACCATTCAACTAGGGCAAAAAAGGGAGCTTATAAGGGTACATCCACTCACCAAAACATGGTTGAACTTGCAAAATATTCAAAGGACGACAATAGGTAAGTTGGATCATCTAATTTTGATTTCACCTATGCTAGGTTAGTGCATTTCTCTTGATCTACAATTTTGTCTATTCAATTTTCAATTTTGATGGATTTTGGGCCTATAAAACCACATGTTGGGGGTCCTAATGAACCATAGAGGTATTAAAGAAATAATTTTGCATACATGCATGAAAAAAGCTTCAACAATTATGAAGTAGCATGAGATATTAGGGTTAGGGGTGCACAACTGCATAATCATGCTAAAGATGTGTGGATCTCCCATGTATTGGTGGTAATTACATAGGTCATATCTTTTGAGGTTGCACACCATCATAAAATTACATGGCATTTAAGTTGGATGGTCACACGATGTTGACAAGTTTTGTTATTTTGATGTTTATAGGTTTGATTGCTTATAAGTGGTTAGAGCGGGAGCATGAGGTTTTATGGTAGTTAGTTGCTAGTGATGTAGATGAGGCACATAATTTTTTTCGTTGATGCAAACTCCTAAATTTATTTTAGATCCCATAGATTCAGACTAACCTTAGATTCTAGAACACATCATAGGGATGTGGAATATTGAAAACTATTTTGATGTTGAAGGGTAGTGTTTGGAAATAAAAATACAAGACATCTATTTTATGGTTGGGTTGTTGGTACGAGGAGAGGTAATATACCTGAAGATGACTCTTTAGGGGAAAGGGGCCTTAAATATTGTGATGGACCAAGTCTAAAGGCCAGGGACATAGAAGGTGGAGGGATAGTGCTTAACTAAGAGGATTGAGCTGGTGGGTGGATGATGCATTATGCTTTGTATTTTGAGGATGGTTAGTGGGGGTCGCTTGTGACTCATTGAGTAGTAGGATAATTTCTAACACTAATGGAGAGATTCATGGATGGGCATCTTTTTTACTGTTCCTTGACAATTTTACAACACTAGGTGCACTCTCACCCAAGACAGTGCTAGTGACAAGGACATATCCATTTCTCTTTCACGAGTCTAATTAGCTCCTTTTTTAGATGGTTTTGTTGATTCACTTGCATGTGGAGATGAGGGTAGGTGGACCTAAGAGCCCTGGATGGTGCTATGGAGGGATTTGAGGTCTTACCTTGGTGGAGGTGAGGTAGGTTGGGACTTTGTGGGAAAATAATTTGAGATGTGGTAGCAACTAACTATTATTATCCAAGAGTTCCCTTACAAGGGTATGTAATTTACCAAAGATATCGACTTAACACTCCTACCCGGGGATACTTGGAGTGATTTTGGTGAGTTCACTATTTTTGTTTTTTGATATTTCAAATGTTTTGTGATTTTTGCATGACATCAATACCAATACTTTGACATTGTCACCTACTATATTTTGAAGAATCTATTGTAAGAATGATTTACAAGGCCTCCCATCATGAGGGACCACACAAAGATTGTTTTTTTTGGCTCTATAATAAGCTTTCATAGTGAGGGAATGTTTTTTTGGCTGTATAATAGGTTTTCATAGTGATACTCTTCTTACCTTATGGAGATAAAGTGGAGATTCAAATGTATGTACATGAGATATTTAGTTTTCTTTGAACCCAACCTATCAAGTTTTATTGAGAAGATAATTCCATAGCCCCTTGTGACATGAGATCTTTAGTTTTCTTTGTATCCAACTTATCGAGTTTTATTGAGGAGATAATGCCATAGCCCCTTGTGAAGTAGCACAAAAGATTAGGGCCAACAACTCTTTTGGCCCTGCTCTATGAATGGTTCACCACTCCAAGGTGTCAAATTCTTTTTATCATTAAAGGATGTAAAGTAAAAAAGGTTCCCTAATCTGTAAGCAAAGTGTTATTTCTTTCAATCACTTACATTAGAGAAATTTTGAGGTTAAAAATGGGTTTCAAAACAAAAAAATATGCCAACAATATTGGTTCTATGTGAGCTTCTCTATTGGCATGAAATGGTACACACCATCAATGCTTCCCATGGGGTACAATATACTACACAATTAATTTAGATTTAGTTAGACTAAGTAAGGGTAGTCTAGGTTAGGTTGAGTTGGTAGGGTAAGAAAAGATACGGTATGTAAGATGATCAGGATAGGTTACGTCAAGTTAGGGTTGGAAGGTGAGAGTAAGGTAAGGTAGGGGTTGGTAGGGTAAAGTGAGAATTAGGTTTGTTATGGTAAAGATGCATACAGTCATGAATGAATGAAATAAACTACGTATAATAAATGAAGTAAAGCACTACAATGCACATGAAAGGTAAATAACTAAAACATCATATAAAAAGACAGATTCATGAGTATCAATTATGTACCTTTTTGTACAATTGATGCAGCCTCTCCACATAGGCTAGTGATCAATTGCAATTCCTAGTGCGAAGTCCTGTAGAAATCAATGAACCGTGAAATGTTAAATTTATGATAAATAATTTAAGAAATAGACATGCAATTCAAAATTTACATGAATATATAATACATAAGAATAAAGAGCATTACCTTATTGAGCTTCTCTTTGTTTCGAGAATAGTTTAATATTCTCTACTAAACAGAGCCAATCACGTGAAGGTGGAAGCTCATATGGCACCTCCCCCCCCCCTCACATCACTCTCAATTCCCCATACCCAATGCATGTACTTGAAAATAAATGAATTTATGTGCAAATATGTGTTTTTCGTCATAAATAAACATTCAACATTCATTCATTAAGTACTTATAATGTTCATTCATTCATTCATTCGTTAGTAGGCAAAAACTATTTCATGACATTAGTTTATATTATCAAAAACAATATGTCATGATGTTATTACAATCACTTCGTTTTTGGATTTTTTCTTTTCACAAATTCATAAATCAACTGATCATCTTCTACAACATATTTATCAGTTCTTTTGGTCACCTCTACAAATTGTCTTATTGTTTATTGGGTCGTGTACTCACGACGTGGATGTTGTTGTAAGGTGCCAGGATCTACTGCAATAATGAAGAAATGTTAATTTGATATGTTTTGTTTATATCATTACAAGTATTGCATTAATAAAAACAACATTAAAGTGGTGCTCTTTACCTGATTGGGCCACATCATGTACTTCATCTCCTTGTCTACCTACATCATAGTGTACAGGATGACCCTCTACATGATCTGGAGTTGAAACATCAAAGATTCAAATTAATACACTATTTGCAATTAAATATTTTCAACTATAATTCATACTAAGTTTTTTGTAGCACATGAATACATCCATTACCAGGATGCACATCATGACCTTCATTGGTCGGTGATTCTCCATCCTGGGAATTATGTGTATTATGAATTTCCTGCTTAAAACAAAGAGGATCAATATTTTATGGCCAAAATTAATAATGAATAAACTGCACAAGTAATCAATCATAAATAAACTTTGTTGATTTTATTTACCTGCGCGCGGGGTGGATCACTGGAAGACTGTGTTGGCCCAACGCCCAAGATTTTTCGACGTTCAACAATAGATGCAAAGTCGTGCTGGAATCCAAGCCTCAAGTCATCCTTCGTTGGCACTTCGTTGAACCTATCGGCCTGCAATTTTGCATAAGATCATCAATTTATCTTTTATGGTGAAATTAAAACAAATTTATATGCAATTTATTATTTGGATACAATATTTGAGTTATTGATACTCACAATTTGTGCCACCAGATTTGAGTAACCACAAGGCACAAGCTTGTGTTGGCCATGCTTTTCTAGTTTGGCCTTTGATGTGTCTGGTAGCCTATGAAAAGTTTGAAATACGTTAGATGTTGCAAATTTCATGTAAAAATAAAGAGTAATAAACATATAATTACATTGTTCAAAGTATTGCATACCTTCCTGTGCCTGGTGGTAGCTTTCCCTGTTTCCTTAAAGCCCTCTCACTTCCATCATCCAACATGTCTTTCCACTCCCTTATTGGAATCATTAGAGGGAAATCATACCTAGGAATCCTTTCTAGATGAACCCTATATTGGTCCCTCACAATCTTCATATGTTGGTTGAATTTCTTGAGGACCTCTGCTTGGTTGAAGGTCTTAGCACCGACCAATCCAATCAAACGATTAATGAGCTCATATTTTAAATTTTTGCTTTGTTTATCCCACCATGTGCGGATGGTGGGCCCAAATATCTCTAGTGACCAATCATTTAGATGTTTTAAAAAAACATAATTTTCTGCAAAACGATCATGTCATCATTAGTTTAAAAAGAATGATCTATGAGTAAATTTCAATCAGATTATATATAATAGTTAAAACATTTTTTAAATACCTGGGATATTCTCTATCTTTATGGGAACGAGATTTTCGTCCACCAAAAATGTGGTCTCTACTGTTCTCGTGCTAATAACACGGGAAGATCCAGGAAACGATGCTTGAGCAATATCAATACTACTCTTTGTTGCATCGACCCCTTGACCCTATTTTGCATGATCTATCGTGCGTTGAGTAGTAGAGGGTGCACCCACATCTTCCCTTTGGGGTGTCTTGCTATGTGTTTTCGATTGTTCAGTCGACAAAAATGGCACTTTTTCAGATGCACATGGGGTTAAATGCTCGTGATGTGAAGAATCATCAATAGCATCAATAGTAGAAGCAAGCCCCTCACCAGGATTATGTAGACACAAATATGCTTGTAAAAACAAACCATATTTTAGTTCATGACATATACAAGTAGAAAATATAAAACCATAAATGAATTTATCTTCTAATTAAATATCCTGCAACTTACATTCAACGATCGAGCTCCCATCCTCAAACGATTAATCTTTTTCTCTAATCTCCTTCGTTTGCAGATGAATGAATACCAAACAAAAGATTTCCGCATTTATTTATTTTATGAACTTATTTAACATCTGAAAGGGGTTAAGCGATGATGTGATGACATCATCGCACATTAGCTCATCCACATTCATTTCTATGGATTTCTCTGCTAATGGATACATAGCCCGCGACATAAATATAGAAAACATTAATATCGAGATGAAACCAATAGACTCATCATAAAAACATAATAATACAACATATTTAATTTGTACAATTACTATGGGTTATATCGGCTGGGTCGAGGATGGTGTCCTCTGGTCTATCGGGAACTTGCCCCGATCAAGCGCAACTTGCAACAAAAATATTGAAAACATTAATATCGAAATGAAATCAATAGACTCATAAAAAAATCATAATAATACAACATATTTAATTTGTACAATTACTATGGGTTATACTGATTAAGCCGATGATGGTGTCCTCTGATCTATCGGGGACTTGCTCCGATCAGGCGCAACCTACAACAAAAATATTGAAAACAACATATTGAAATGAAACCAATAGACTCTCAAAACAACATAATTAAAAAACACATTGCTTATATTTAATTTGTACAATTTACAATGGGGTATATTTGTTGCCTCGACGATGGCGTCATATCATCCATCGGGGACTTGACCCGATCAACAACCTGCAACAAAAATATTGAAAACATTAATATCGAAATGAAACCAATAGACTCTTGAAAAAACATAATTAAAAATGAGGTATACCTTCTACCTAGAGGATGGTGTCATTCAATGAAACATATTCCTAATATTGCTTATATCAAAATGAAACATTAATTAACAAAAACATAAGTTATTAGATTCATTAATTACAGGTTTGGTGAAATGTTATATTTACCACTCCCATAGTAACAACGTTTGTATCTATTTGATTCAAATTGTAATTGATCAACAACTCTTCCCCTGCAACTATTGATTTTATGGCACACACGAAAACACGGTTTCCTTCATGCCCCTCAAATACACAATTGGGTTGTTTATTTGTAGACTTAGGTTGTGTATTGTTTATAAACCCTGCAATATTCCCTGATGTTTTTGGTTTTCCGTTAATGTACATACGCAATCCTTTATTTTGATTATTGTCTTTTAGCTGTAAATAATTTGCAGACACTTTGTATATGCGCATACTACGTGTATATTGGACCAGCCACATCCAATCTCTGTAATTGTAGCAGGGTCTGACATACTCCATCAATTTAGTACATCTCTCGTAACCCACATTTATGTCATCCATGCAAAACAACCCCAAACCGTGTAATGACGATGGTGCAATCTGAAATATCCTCTCATTCACACAAAAATATGTGTTTAGACGAGGAAGATCCTTGGGTACCCATTGTTTCACTAGATGTTTGTACCTCAAGAGCACCTCGATGTCTCCTATGGTCTCATCATCATAAGAACATGACCCCCCTTTCGCAAGAAAAAATTCCATTTGTTTATGGAGTTTTCTTCTAATATTTTGACATCTAGTTGATCTCCCTCTTTTAGGCCTACTAGATGTCTCACTTTCCTCTAGTCTTCCTAAACATCCCTCTCTCAAGGAGGACAAATCTGACAAATACATGTTTGGTTGTACCTGCACTCCATTGAATGAGAGAAATAGTTAACAAACATTTGTAGAAGGCTTCAACAATCTCTTGATTTAGAAATATGATTCATTAAGAAATCCTCTCACTCTCCCATGAATAATATTTGTGTGATTTGAAGGAATAAGAAAAGCAACATGGAAATAGTCACACACATGTGTTACTATATTCACTAGCACAATCTATATGTATGTTGATTGCAAGATACATGTATAAAACTGTTATGAAAATCTCTTTGGTGCCCTCTATCTCATCTTTCTCCTTAGTGTGTAACCAAAATACACTACTTACAAACCCTTGTATACACCCACCCATCCATCATCCTTTCAAGCATCTTACTCTCTATTTAAGCTTTCTTCATTAATCATATTGTGACTACAAGATTTTATTTATGTCTATACATAGATCTATGCACCACAATTGAACAAGGCAATATTGTATGTAACCCTCGATCAAAGATTATAGAGGGAATTTGGTTTGTTTTTTTGTTCTTTTTGTGAGGAGATATGGCTACAAGAAATTCATTGTAACAATCATGGGCTATTCAACTTCCAACAAGAAAAACAAAAGGGACTATGGTAAATGGCATTGGCAAATAAAAAGTTTGGAAGGATTGACTTAACTACCAAGTTTTAAAATTTTATTTTTCCATATTCAACCATTTTATAGGATAAATCTCATCTTTATTTCTACAAACCCCCAAAAAAGGGAATCACTGTTTTTTCCTAAAATGTTTGGGTTTTGACCAATCCATTGAGTTGAAATAGTATAAATTCCAACTTGTTTATCCCAAATGGCTTCAAAATTTGTATTGTTGTATTCTACCATATTTTCTCTTTCCAATATTTTGGAATCACCTCAAATAGATTGTCTAACCAAAATTTATGGAGATTTCAAGTTAACATACCTTTTTAAGCCTGATTTTGGGGATCCTTTCTAATGCAAAGGTTAGGGGGAACGTACAACCTCTGTGAGCATAGACAGTCTAGTGCAAAATTCAGGGGGAATGTACAACCTCTGTGAGCATAGACAGACTAGTGCAAAAGTCAGGGAGAACATACAACCTCTGTGAGCCTAGTCAAGCCTTGTGAGCCATGAGCAAAAGTCAAGGCATCTAGCAAAAGTTAGGTTGAACATAGAATTCCTATGAGCTAGAAACAAACAATCTTGTTGATATTTCAAATGATGTAAATGTATTGATCTAGTGCGTTGGCACGTGTAACACTGTCCACCATGAAGAAATTCAAATTGCCATGTATAAGAGTCAAGATGAATGAATTGTTGAACTCAAGTTGTAAAAGGTCAAGTTTTAAAAGTCGATTGGCATAAAGTTGCATAAGTTGCATCATTGCTTAAAGTTGCATAAGTTGCATCGTTGCTTAAAGTTGCATAAAGTTGCATAAGTTGCATGTCAAGTGCATGTCAAGTGCATGTTGAGTAATTCGCATGCATGTCCAGTCAAGGTCGAGTTACATGATAAGTTGGCATGCTATGCATTGCCAAGTCACAAGGGCGAGTTGTAATGCTAATTGAAGTCTCAAGGAAAGTTCTAAATTCGAACTAAGTGAAGTTGAAGTGTAAATTCGAGCATGCAAACAAGTTTCTATTTTCGAGCCCTCTCCTTCTCCTCTCCACGCATTTATAAGCAGGGGTCGGCCCTCATTCTAGTCATTGTGTTGTGCAATGTGAGAGAATGGAAGGTTGTGAGTGTTGATATATCAGTATAAGAAGGCAGCATAGATATCAAAGTAAGAAGGCAACATATCCATCTATTAGAAGGTTGCATATATATCAGTTAGAGGGAAGTGTATATCTCTATTAGGAGGCAATAAAATACAACAACAATGTTGGGTTTTATCAACAGTAAAAGACAACAACAATGTTGGGTTTTATCATAAGTAAAAGACAACAATAGTGTTGGTTTATAATAGCAGAATAGGACAACAAAGTCTCTCAGTATTCTATAGGTCACATAGTCAGGTCAAAGTCATGTTGGCAAGCTCTTTAAGAGCAGACTTTCATGGTGGAATTTTTGTAAGTGATCATACTTTATATCTGCAATAAAAGGAGATTGTTTGATGGGGTTTTTCTCCCTGTATAGGGTTTCCCCAAGATACATGTGTTGTGAATTTTTCATGTTGGTAAATCTATGGTTATTGTTGTTATGTTTTATGAATTGTACTAAGCTAAGTATTGCGTAAATTAAAGAATATATCAACAGTTTCAAATCAAGCTCATAAATTAACAGAGGCCATGTTGATGTTGTACAAAGGTGATGATGTGGGCCTAAAAGTAACACATGTTAGTTGCGAGACACAAGGTGCATAGAGTCCCTAAATTATGCACAATATGATGGGGAAGGGCCCTCATTTTTAAACATAAAGACTTGTTTCACGCAAAACGTGGGATAAATAATTATCCACCAAATACGATGACCTAATATTGATTGGGAAAAAATTGATGGTTGTTGTAGTTCTATTTTCTAATGGCCGTATCTTTGGCTATAGTGGACCAAATTGCACAAAATAGGGCTCATTGGAAAATATTAAGGCATGAAATCTAATGAAAGGTTATCATGAGGTGAAGATGTCAATATGGAATGCATTAATGGTAGGGATGACATGCATTGTCACATTTAAAACTCACCCAAGCAGTGAGAAAATTTGGGGAAAATGGTGCATGGTTTGATTTGTTCAAGCATGAACCTAATGCAATGATGATTGATTGTAATAATGTTTCCAACATGGCATAAAACACTATAAATGACTATGGGACATGGTAGCAATTTCAATAAAATTCTTGAACATGTGGGAAGATCCTAGAAATCATGGGTAAAATTTTATTATCATATCAAATGATAACTTGGAGTATGTGCCTTGCTTTAGGAACACAAAGTGTGTTTATACATTGTTGGATCCCAAGAATAAAGAAGATTTTTGACAATGTCAAGTGAACAATAAACTCAAGGAATTTTGTTGTAACTAAGGAGAAATTCAAGGTGTTATTGTAATGATATTGGTTTTGATACTTTCAAATACGATCAATCCATCTATTATCTATTTAAGCATAAAATGATAGTATCAAAGTATTGGATCATTGGGGTTTTATCCCCCATGTACATGCTCTATCACCAATTTCATGGATGAACTCTTAAACACTTAATTGTGCCTTCACCATTCTTCTTCTTCTTTTGTTTTAGGTCTGATGTATTACATCCCACAATCATCAATGTCATTGAGCCAAGCAATCTCATCATCTATAGTAGATTCATATATATCCCCTAGATGTATGAGCATACTATGAGCAAAATAAGTGGCTCTCTTGTCAATTCCTATATGTTTACTGTAAATGGAGTAAGTTAAGCAATTATTATTCTCAGACATTGTTCTCATATCTGCAACTCTGATTAATGAATTTCTTGATTGTCATGTTTACTTTTTTTTTATTATCATTATATGAATATATGTGAAGTTATTTCCATCTATGTTTGAATTCAATCATTCGTTATTGATGATATGTTTGGAATATTTGATCTTATGGGGTTTATGGAAAGCACCTTGCCCCATTTGATTTATTAACCCATTTGAAGTTTGATCCCTCTTTATAAAGGAAAGATTTTGTAGCCCAATAAATAGACAAAAATCATGATTGATTCAACCAACCTTTATTTTCATTTCAATTTATATACATAGAGCTTAACTACAAATGTATAGGAATCAAGTCTCATTTAAGATAAGATATGGGATACCCCACTTGAGATGAAAAGGCACTGAATCTAAATTGTGAGGACATATGTTGTGGTGGTAGTGAGCACTCTTGAGTAGAAACAAGCTTGCCTTGATTTTTATGTGGGATTTCATATTTCAAAGTGCAATTTTGGGAGCTAACAATTGGCATTGTTACCAGGGAAAAATTATGATACCTTGGATTCAATAGATTCGGTATAGTATGGTGTTGGGAAGTCCTATTTCTTTGAACCATTAGTTTCCAGTTGCTTGTATTGAGGGTGAGAGAAAGAAATGGTATGCAAGGCATTTGAATGTCTCACATGGTAACTCCACACATGTAGCAAATTAAATATTTATAGAAACTTTCTAATGTTGACTCCACGTTGGGAGTACCTATCCCATAGATCAATGGTGCTTATTATCCATGTCATCTATAGTGTGCTCAATGAAATGGTTGAAAATATAGAGAAGATGACCAAACATATACTATCAACAATAACTAAAGGACTTAGGGAACTGAGAGATCAATTTGTTGTATTTATGGAAAATATAGTGTCAGAATATCTCTAAAACAACTATTAAAGTATTTAAAGAAATAAGGTATTGATCTATTGTATTTATTAAAAATATCCATGATTTGGGATAGGACTAGCAAGATTGTCGAACTTATTGATGTAGATCCTCTGAGGCTTCTCATAGTGAAGAAGAATGTGATACATTTTTGTGACCCTCACATATATTTCAGAAAGTGAGGACTTTTAATCCTAATCATTGCATGCAATACATCGAGGGATAGATCGAATGATAGAAGTAATTCACCAATTTTCAAGGGATTTTGAAGAAATGTACAAATGGAGCGAGGACAGAAAAATTATTATTAAGTGTCGACTTTTCTTTTCTTATTATTAAGTGTCAACTTTTCCATGGGGTATTTGGAGCTTGTAAGCAATATAGTATGTCATAATCACAATGTCCATTTCCCTTCCATCAAGTTATCTAATGTTGAGCATAGGGAATGTGAAGAAGACCAACAAACTTGTATATATAATGAGGCATTACATCTTCATGTTGACCCAATATATGAAACTAGTGCTAATAGGCATGAAAATGAATGTCAATATTTAAAGTTTGACTTGTTATATGCCCTCAACATTAGTCTGAGGGTGATACAAATTATATGTTTGGCATAAAAAAACCATTGCAACTACTAGCATTTCAAAATAGTAATGTGATGTTCAATACAAAATTTATCCTAATAAAGGATAGCCTCTTGAAGATAAGAGGACAAGGATGACATCATTTTCTCTTCATTATGTTGAACATAAGAGAGAAACTTCTGAGACTACAAAGGCATGTTCTTCTAATGGGGATGGATTTGTTAAAGGCTATTTGAATGTTGGGACATTCTTCATTGATGATACGCATACAGTTGATCATGTTCACAAGGAAGAGACCTTGGAATCATATTGTCCCATGGATTTTTTAGGCATTCCAAGGTACCCAACCCCACTACTTATTGCACATTCCAAAGATTCATGGTTATAATCCAATATATGTTGTGAAACACTATGAATTTTTTCCTGCATTTATGGAACATATCAGGATTGATCATGAATATGTGGTCATGAAGTTATTTGTGCACTCATTGGAAAAATATGTCAAGATATGGTAGAAAAATTTGACAAAAAATAACATAGGGGGATGGTATGAATTTATGAATGCTTTTAAGCATCAATTACATAATCATGGAAATGATATTTCAAAAACAACAATTGGTAACTTAAAATCAATTATGGATCACATCCCTTTGATTGTTATGGATACATTTTCTCTAGTCCAGGAGGATCAAGATCTTGACTACTATAGTTTTTTACAACACAAAAGAGATATTGATGGGGGTGGTGAGCATAATCTTTAAGGATTGAAAGAATAGAACTGGATAGAACCCTAAGAAGGTGAGTCTTTGTCAACTCATTGTCAATGGACATTTATATGAGGATTCTCTATACAACATTTACTACCATAATTATGAAGTAGAACATCATAATTTCATATTTTTCTTGGAGATGACTTTTAACATTGTGTCTGGTCTTAATTAGGCACATGAACATTTTTCTAGCAACAAGGAAGACATATTTCCAACTCTCATTAGGGAGAAATCTAGTAACATAGTGAGGCTATTGTGGCAAGAAATCTAGTAACATATTTCCAACTCTTATTTTTAATTTGTAATTTCTCTCTTTCTCTTGAGTGCTAGGGTTCTTTACAAAATTAGATGGGTGGGATAGTTTCTTCCTTGGGGGAGGGATGGTTTATTCCTGACGGGGATTATTGTAACATGTTAGGACTTACATCATATAGTCAAGGGGGAGGCTGCTATTACTATGGAAAAAGGCAAAGCTCAACGCCTCCAACCAAGATTCTCTTTCTTTTGGAAGGTGAAATCCTACTAGGGTTTGAGGAAAGTATGGGTAGGGGAGAAGAAAAAGAAAGTTCCCTCTCCTTCCAACACAAAATGGAAGTAACCCAAACTTGTAAAAACAAAAATATTATTCTCGCATTAGTACAGTAAATTCAAGTGTGCAAAGTTACTCATCATCCTCACCCTCGCCTTCAGTCTCGACGTTACCTGGCCAATCCCTCCGCTCGGTCTCGACGTCATTATAAATCCCTCCACTCAGTCTCAGAGTCACTGTAAATCCCTCCGCTCTGTCTTGGAATCAAAGGGTACCAATGATATAAATCTACAATGCAGGAGGCATTGGTACCCAAGTCACTGTATATCCCTCTGCTCGGTCTCAGATGCAACTCTCGCGCATAGGGGAAAGTATCAAAATTTGTGGTAGCGAGAGTTTTTGGTGCACGTATCAGAGGACGTGGGTTACATATGTTAAGGGTAGCAATAATTAAAATAATAAATGAGATCATGGGGGTATAATCTTGGTTTATATCACCTAGGACGAATTCCAAAACCACTAATTTCTAACAAATTTCAACACTATGTGTAGGCTAAAGAACTTAGTGTGTATTTTTAGGTGTTTTCCTTATTTTCATTTGTTTTTTCATGCAGACTAACTATTTATTTTGTAGGTGCAAAGATCAAAATGTAGGCATTAGTAAAGTATGAGAACAAGCATAACATGTGCTAGCCAAATTGTTTGTAGATACCCCACCAAAAAAAATATCGCAACAACATTAATATATCAACATCATAACCACACTCCACCATCATAGATATATCATCATGATAACCATATTCATCATATTAAATGTATAAATGGATAGTGAGCTCCATGAGATATCATAATAACCATGGAAGTAAGATGGACAATGTTGCCATAATAAAACCATCAACACCCTTATTACTCCAATGTACATTGGTTGGTGGGTCCACTAGTAGCCTATTTAGGGCGATTAAGTGATAAGGTTTACCAGTAAGGGTAGTGTTCCCACTGTAAAATATCAATACATATAACCGATTGCAATATTTTGTGATCACATTGGTGTTGACCAAAAAATGGGTCAACGTATGGAAACTCCACATGGCATGCATTTTTAGCAACATTCCAAATTATAATAAATGGTTTTAGAATAAATATTGAGGCTATGTCTTACTACAAGAAAAATAAATTGAGTAATGATAATTATAGAAAAATTTAATTCATAACTGATCTTTTGATAGTAAGAGTAGAGACTAGGCATTTGTACTCACTTCTAAAAAAAGGCAACAAGTGAATATAATGATAAACAAGTTTTCTTCATTTTGGGCAAGAAACAAGATAAAGATTAAGAAATATTTGCAAACCAAACATTACCTATAAAACTCAATATTACCTAGGTGTCAACGTTATGAACTTTGAGGCATATAGAAACATACTTCCTTAGCTATATATCCCATAATCAAACTAGAATAACATCAACTATGTAAAGAATCTACTAAAACACCCATTTTAGGGGGGTGAATTTGAGTATAATCTTCACCATTTAGGATTAAATTTGGACAAAGTGAAAGAGTATGAAAAAAAGGAAACAAAGAAAATAAAAAGGCTTGAATCAAGTATAAAATGACTAAAAAAATCGAACATAAAATGTAAGAAGTAGATAATAAGAAAAGAAAAAATCATATTTATTTATTTATAAAAAAAATATTTAAATATCCATGGATCATGCTATGTATCAAATGGAACAAATATACACATGATCAAGCTTACCATCATTACTAGCAAGGATGGAAATTTCCTAGTAGTGAATTTTGGTTGAAACCCCCTTATTGATATGATCATCATGGTTAATTTTAAATAGGGAGCACAAAAGTACAACACCCAAATTTTTATGATTGTCTTGACTTGTCCAACCTTCCCAAATTGGATCATGGAAAGCAAGGTCATGGTAAAAGTTTCCCTTAAGGGGTGGCTTACATCATGTGAAGGATATCAATGTTTTAAACCCAAATAAGAATATGCGTGGATCCTATCATTGACATTATGGGTCTAATTATCATGATAAAAAAGTATTCACAAAATTTGTTAACTCATCCAAACACCATGCTTCCCTAGACTCACCCTCTTCTGAAGAATGATATTGAAATTGAAACATAGGGTTAGAAAATATGTGAAAACCCTTAATACTTACTTCATCATTAAAATGGATTGTGCATTTTAGTCTTAATATTTATGAAAGTAGGGGAGTCATCGAAGAAAGAAATATTGAAAGAAAACTCATCATCAAGCTTACATCTTACCTCCTTATTGGCACCATCTTCATGGAATTTTTCATTGTCAATGGAAACAATATGATAATTCTTATGTTCATATTTTGTATTGATAGCCTAGGAATCATGGAAAAGAGAGTCATCAAAACAAATTTCTTCTTCAAAATCTTGCTTCGAAAATGGATCAGATTGAGGACAATTAATGCGATTCCCAATTTTTAAAAGAGGGGAGATTGGATTTTTGGGATGGTCATATTATGGAAAGTGGTTATTGAAAATGACATTGTTCTTCTTCTGGATGCATCCATTAAAAACATTATCTTAAAAGCACGATTTCTCTACTATATCAACCCTAGAGTGTTATATATATATATATATACAACTTAATAATCCATTTCCAACCATGAAATGTCAATTCATGTCTATATCAATAATAACATAATAACTAATCGAGAAGGAAACCAATTAAATACAGCCAACTAGTGAAACACTATTAAGATATACCACATCTTCATTATGTATGGGGATCTAAGCCCACATAACATCAACAATGTAAGTAAGCATATTTTCCTTAACTAGTTGGTAAGGATAACATGATCTAAATATTTCCATATGACCAATGCATTTTGAGAATATTAATGATGCAGATGCATCTTGGTAAAACAACATATTCTTATCAATCATGCATACTCATATTCATGCAAGCTACATGACAATGATCAAAGTAGCATATAGTATCCAACATGTGCATTTGAATCAAATGGGTGATATGGAATAGGAAGGAAAGTGGGGGCACTCTAATGGTAATAAGTTCAAACAATGGCATCATACATCATCGCTAAACAACTAATTATTAGCTTCAATGTGATCCCATCATTCCTAGAACCATAAAAGACATGATATATGGGTAGCATTGTACACATTACCATAATTCATCCATTTTTACTTCATATTCCTTCTAAATCCAATAATAACTTGATGCCAATGTATCACTTGGCTTACTAAAGATACATTTAAAATAAATACAAAACATGCATGTTAAACTACAGGTGCCAAGATTGGTAGTGACTTAACAACCAGTCAATATATAACACTAATTAACCAATGTGTCACACACATGTTGCAAAACTAATACCCAACCAATATATCATGATCATAATTAAAATACCCAAAAATGCACAATTTTCAAGCTTTCTTTCATTCTTAATAGGGAAAATGCAATATTCATATAATGGGTGCATGCATGCCAATTATGATATCACTCTATGTGTGCATATTTCCAAAAAATACTCTGCATGCATCTAAAAACATTTTACATCTAAACATGTGTGTATAGCTTCAATGCTTCTACAAAATTCACCACATCATTATTCATATAATTCTAATAACCCCTAGGCATATGGCTAAAATATAATGCTTATGAATCTAATAACCTTGGGCATTTGTATACATAATATTAAGAATTTTGGGCGTATGTCTAGCATTCTATTCATGTTGTGTATGTAATCACCAAATAGAAAAAATGTGTATGGAAATAATGGATTGGTTGGGATCTACATTGATTGTGTAGATATTTAAGGTGGAAGAGAAGGTACTGGTACCGTAGATGGGGGGTGTTGGCGCACAATTACCCTGGAAACCCTGGGGGGTGTTTGAGTCTGGAAACCCTCCCATATTGTCATTAGATGCCTCTAGTCTAACCATGTCAATTTTCATTCCATACAAGCACAAATTGAAAAAAATCCAAAGTTGGACCCATTCACATGTCACTTATAAGCAGGGTCAAGTACATGAGCAGGTGAGACTTATTTTTGGGTTTTGATAGAATAACCAACAAATATTTGATTGTCAAATTGTTTGTTTGAGTCATGTTTGATTTTGTAAACCCTCCCATACCGTCAATGCATGTGTGTTGTCCTAACATGTCATGAAATTTCAATCCATACAAGCACAAATAGAAAAAAAAAAATGAACATTGGATCCATTCGCATTAATTATTCTATAGGCTTGTTGTTTGACTGTCGAATTGTTTGTGTGAGTCATGTTTGAGTCTGGAAACCCTCCCATACTGTCAATGCATGCGTCTAGTCTAACCATGTCAAATTTCAGTCCATACAAGCACAAATTGAAAAAAAATCAACGTTGGCCCCATTCACATATCATTTATATGCGTCGGTTTCAAGTACATGAGCAGGCGATGCCACCCAAAAAGTTGGCCAGGTCATCCTTCACATTAATTATTCTATAGGCTTGTTGTTTGATTGTGAAATTGTTTGTGTGAGTCATGCTTGAGTCTAGAAACCCTCCCATACTATCATTGCATGCATCTAGTCTAACCATGTCAAATTTCAGTCCATATAAGCACAAATTGAAAAAAATTCAAGATTGGTCGCATTCACATGTCAGTTATAAGCAAGGTCAAGTACATGAACAGGCGCGCATTATTTTTGGGTTTTGATAGAATAACCAACGAATATTTGATTTTCGAATTTTTTTTTGAGTCATGTTTGAGTCTCGAAACCCTCCCATACCATCAATGCATGTGTGTTGTCCTTCCATGTCATGAAATTTCAGTCCATACAAGCACAAATTGAAAACAAAATCAACATTGGCCCCATTCACATTAATTGTTCTATAGGCTTATTGTTCGATTGTCAAATTGTTTGTGCGAGTCATGTTTGAGTCCATAAAGCCTCCCATACCATCAATGCATGTGTCTAGTCTAACCATGTCAAATTTCAGTCCATACAATCACAATTTGAAAAAAATTCAACGTTGGCTCCATTCACATGTCATTTATATGCGTCAGTTTCAAGTACATGAGCAAGCGATGCCACCCAAAAAATTGGCCTTGTCTTCCTTCACATTAATTATTCTTTAGGCTTTTGTTTGATTGTGAAATTGTTTGTGCGAGTCATGTTTGAGTCTGGAAACCCTCCCATACCATCAATGCATGTGCCTAGTCTAACCATGTCAAATTTCAGTCCATACAAGGACAAATTGAAAAAAATTCAACATTGGCCTCATTCACATGCCATTTATATGTGTCGTTTCAAGTACATGAGTAGGCACACCTTATTTTTGAGTTATTAAATATTATATAATAACGAACTAGGTGAAATAAGCATAGTTGTGCATTAACCTTGCCAATATTCTCTTAGTTTTGAGAATTGTTTAATATTCTCTACTGAATGGGGACAACCACGTGAAGGTGGAAGCTCATCTACACCCCCCCGCTCACGTCACTCTCAATTCCCCAAAACCCGACAAAATATATGTACTAGAAAATAAATGAATGTGTTTTTTGTCTAAATTAAAAAACGCCTCCTACAACATATACCGACATACTAGAAAATGACATGATTAAGCTTGAACACTAATTTATACAATATACCAATACAAG
>ML786511.1:1108185-1121799 GCA_009831015.1 Picea engelmannii | reverse complement strand
TATTTACCTCCACGTGTGAACCTGACGAGAATAGAAGACTCCGGAAAGCAAGAGAAAACCCTAATGAGTTGGCTAATAACCCTAGAAGTCTTGTCGGCTCAAGAAGATAATTTATATTAGGTTATTAGCCTCCAAGAGAAGAACTCAGCCATAAATAATAATAATATATTGAACAGACACATATCCAGAAGGAGAAGTCGGCCCCAGCAAATCTGGCAGAACAAGTATAAATACAGGGCGCCAGTTCTCATTTTGACACATCTCAGGATTGCAGACAACAATTGGTGCGCATTGTAGTTCCCATTTTGGTGTGTACGTGTGGAGGAGAGCTGCAGATGCAGCTGTTGTAGCTAGCATTTTCAGTGTTGCGTTGGACTATCTCTTGGCTAGGGTTTGGACTATCTGATCAGTTATTGTTGGTGTGCTATCCTTGGAGGAAGATGCACTACACCTTGTTTGGCTATCTAGCCTAGGGTTTGCTTCCGGAGTAATTCTCAGTCAAGGTTAAGGTGCTCGGAGGGTGGCTTCGACCTATGGTTGGGTGACGAGGGTATCGTCAATGGTAAAATGAGCACACATTCTTCTATATTCTAACAATCTTCACTTCTATTTCATGCATGGTAATCCATCAATTCTGCTAATTTTTTGCACCTAAACAGTCGTTGCAAGCGTGGAATAATGGGAATATAACGAAGAACCTCGTGAGGCACCTTTTTTGTTACTTGATCTATTCGATATCTACTGCTATGACATTCAAGGCATTCTTTTTCAAATTCATATAGTTTATAATATATAATATGATCATTGGGACATGCATCAATTGTTTGATACTCCATTCCAATATCTTTCATGATGGCAAATAAATCTCGGTATGTGCAAGGTAAAATATTTGATGGTGGTAACAAATATTCAGTTATCAAGCTAGTGCAACAAATAAAAAAAAACTGGTTAATATAATATCAAGAATATTAACGACAAGTATTTCATCCATATTAATTTTACTGATGAACTAACAATAAAAATTATAGAGGAACAAAGACAACCTTTATCATGATCATATATATGTGATCGATGAAATATATTACATACCTTAATATCTTTGTGCTCAATGTGTTTGAAAAACCATTCATAACCTTCAAGTTCATTATCAACAATACAACAAAGAGAAGAGTTATGTTGGAGCCTTCATAAAGGGGTTTGTGTGCCTTCTCAAGTAGAGGTAAATCATTAACATCATCAAAGTCGTCATTTTCATGATCATCACCGTCCATTCTAACATTAAATGTATCATGGATCAATGTATTTGTACCATCATCCTCAAACATGTTATCAACATGATCATTGTCTTCCATATGATCATTAACTTGATCTTCAGTATTCGCAACTCCATGTTCCTCCGACGCTTGTTTTGCAACCACATTCTCCATGTGTGGATATTCCCTAGGAGGCCTTTCCTTTATAATTACAAACCATCAAAATATATTAGTGTATATATAACAAATATAAAAATGATACATACATTTACAAAAACGCTCAATATAAAAACATGTATAATGAACAACTTACCAATGGACAATATTCATTCCCCCCCTCAATGTGTCCATGTTCCCTACAATGTCTTTTCGCTGTGGAGATCTTTAATCTTCTCCTATTAAATCCCCTGCATTGACTACAAGGACAATAACATTTCCCATCACCCTTTCTTTTCACTCCATCCCACAATCTAGCAAGTAATTGTCGATTTTGTTCTCGTGTATCAAGAATATTGTTATGTGACATTTTCTTTTACCAAAATTGAGTGACAATTATTGATCTTAAAAAATCAAGATCCACTCTTAAAATATTTGAAATGATAGTATCAAATAAAATAATTCTTTTTTTTTGCGAGAAAAACAGTCCTTGTAACGTCCGCAAGTCGTCGCTAGTATAGCAAAGAAGTCAGAATGTTTATAGCATTCCAGGTTTTTATAAATAAATAGACGTCGGATTTCCAACGGATGTTGACTATTGGCCATTACTGTAATAAATGTGGGGGGTGGTTGACTAAGTCCAGGTTAAAGGGCAACGATTTGATGATATTTTTTGGGAGTCACATATCCGATGCCTTCTCCATTGTTGTCAGATATCTGATGACATCGAGACCAATTTGAAAAAAAAAACACAACAAAATTACAATTTCTAAAGATAAAAATCCGACGCCAATGCAATTTTTTTGGGTGGCGTCGGAGGATGCCATCGGATTTTGGATTCAAATGTAGTGATTGAATTATCTTTGGAAAAATGGCTTGAGGTAGAGAGAAGAGGGCTCTAAGGTGGAAAATAAGGATAATGGAGAGGAAGAGTGGCATACGTTGGACAAGTACAATATCAAAGGAGGACAAGGTAAAGAAAGAAGGAATCAATCAAGGCCAATAGGTTTTGAGGATTTTTTAGTGAACACCATTTGTGGGAACTATTAGAAAATAGAATACGAATAAAATAATATAAGCAAGGTTGCAAAGGTAATTAGGGTAACATAAAAATACCTAAAAGACTTTGATAAGTGGGGAAAATATTGACATATGAGGAAAGGAATTAGAAAGGTCATTGGATGGGAACATGATGTACAAAGTAGTAGGTAGAAATAAGTGCACATTCATGTGAAATCTCAACAAGGATGATCAAGTCAAATATGGAGAAAATGTTCTCACATACATAACCAAAAAAATAATTAAAAACTACTTACATCAAAAAATTCAAAAAAATAATTAAAAACTACTTACATCAAAAAATTAAAAAGAAACACAAGTAAAAAAATAAAGTATGAAGTTGACAAAAATAAATAATTACACTTTAAACTTACATTAATATAACTTTGTCTCTTATCTTTTATACTATTGCAATGCAAGGTCTAGCATCATAAAGACATTCTTAAAAAAAAATTAGCTTCCATATTTGATAAATCCTTTGATTGGAAGGAAGCCCACATATATGAGAAGGAAGTCCATGTATATATGAGAGGGAAATTCGTGGATGAGTTACAAATCCTTTGATTGGAAGGAAGCCCACATATATGAGAAGGAAGTCCATGTATATATGAGAGGGAAGTTCGTGGATGAGTTACAGGCTAAACCTTGATGAGCTTCATTCAACATATAATGTGTACTTTGGGGGTTCTACCTAGAACTTATATCTAAAAGTTTCATTCTTTGTTTATATGCATTAGGAGGTACATGAAGGTAAGAGGTGAATGGTGAGAAGAGTAGACCAATTTCATTATGGACACATGTCGTTGAAGGGGATGAGGCATTTGAGAGATAATATTGTGGCATCTACCAACAATATCCGTCGAAAAACCTTCTGGGGGAGTCAATATAATCATGTTGCACCAAAGATGTCAATAACAAATTATCGCTCTCTTTTTTCTCCAACAATTAGAAGAGTATAAGTACTCATGAGTCGTCCTCCAATCTACAAGCAGTCGAAATGTAAGAACCAGAACTAGAACCAGATCAGTGGCCATCAACAAATAATCTGAAGAATCAATCAGTGGGATTAATTTAGATCCGACAATGTCTGATGGGTACAATTAATTTGCAGCATCGGACACGAGTATTATTACTATGGTTGTGTCATACTCTTATACCGTAGTTGCATATTTTTTTATCAGTCTCATCTGGGTGACAATGGTGGAATATCTTATTGGAGTAGTCATTTCCCTTGCAAGCACATTCAATAAGAATAAGAATGGGTAGATCTAGAATAAGAATATGAAGGAACATGGTAGATATCAACTTACTAGTAGTTTCCCATAGGAAGAATACTTGGCATATAACTCAAGTTCCTAGAGTTGAATAGTTATATTGCAATTAAGGATTGTCAAAGACATTGAATAAAACAAACATATCCGAGGGGCTATTGAGTGCTTCATAGTTGGATGAATGTTGTGTGGGATTTTTTCAAAATGGTTAAGTTTGACTATCTTTAGATGTAATAATGTAAAATTTCTAGTGGTGTATGAGATAAAAGTGGTCATTGGTTTAGTGATTTAAGAGACATTTGTGATGAAAAATACATCTTAATGGACACATTAGGTTTTGGTTAGTAATTAAGTTGTGTCTTATTTAAAGGGATGTGTTAGAGTGAGAAAGGGTTCTAAAGTTGGACATGTTTTGATGCATTGTTTGATCGAAGTATTCTTGGAATTATGATGTTTTATAATAGCCTTTAAATCTCCCCTTGCTATTATTATTAGAAGTTTCTACAAGTCATTTTTAACCACTCTCTTTTTGGAGCATGAACTAGCTATAAACCACACCTAAAATAAGATAACATATTCTCCTATTATGGTAATAATCATAGTATTCCCCCTTTAGAGTCTTAGGAGAAAAACATGTTTTTATTTCATCAATGGTTATTCATTAAGTTATATTGATGTCATATTGTTGGGCTATGTTGTTCCTAAGATTACACTTAAGGCTTAGAAGCGTAATGTCAAGGCATCATAAATATAAAGGTTTCTTTTAAGAAGTGTTTTTCTTCCGATAGTTATATAAGACTTAATTCCTCAAATGAAAATAAAATTAGAATAGTACAGAGGTCGTAATTTGTCGTCCGAGTCGATTTATGAAATCAGGCGAGGTGAGGGAAACTTAAAAAACTATTAAACAAAACAAGGCATCAATTTAGAGATGAATCTTAGCATGTTCACAGTAGAAGAAAATAAAGCATGCACTCTTGAAAGGATATAAGATTTAGTTATCCAAGTAGCTTACAGGTTTTGTATTTACTGACAACAAATACAAAGGAAAAACTGCTTGCTTAACGAACAATCGGTTTGCTCCTGACATTCTTTTCCACGGTCTTTACTTGATTTTGCAATTGGCTTATCATCATATCCTTCTGCTTCAATCGCTCTTTTAAGTTTCCAACTGAAAATTGGTTGCCCGTTACAAAAGCTCCCAGCGAGCCTGCCACATCTGTAGCAAAGTCTTCCTCTTCCAAGGCTTGACCATCAAATAACACTCGGTGTCTTTTGACAGTTGCACCTTCCCTCTGGTGCGTTTCTCTCTTTACCACAACCCTTCTTTTCTTGCTAAAAAAGAAATCGGAAGAAGGCATCTCTTCAGCCGAAATAAGTGTAAGATCTTCTATGAACACTACCTCGACACTCAGGTTTCCTCTGCTGAATTGTAAAGGCGTGATAGATTGGATAGGGCTGCCAATATCGGTGAATGGTTTTTCCCCGACCGTTTCAGTAGTTGATTGGCCTGGTGTGGACAGTGGCTCTTTCTGAGTCAAAACCTCAGTCTTCTCCTAGCTTTCTTGAGCATCTTGTCCACTGGAGTTCTTTGTTTCTAAACTCTGGACCTCAATTTCCTGTGTAGCTGGGAGTGTAGGGACTTCTCCCTGCAAGACCTTCAGAAGGCTATTTCTCCTATGCCTTTGGAAACTATAGAATTAGACCAATTGGTCTGGAGCCAGGGTTTGGACTCGGCTCAAAACTTCCTGATAGGATCTTTCTCCTCAGAATATATCATAATGAGGAGAATCTTCATGCTCGTACCTTTTCAAATCACAAGAGGCCATGTGGTTTCCCACGATCTTCTGAGGATCATGTTTCTTCAACTCAATATTGACGAGCTTAATTTCTTCTAGGGACGTGGCCTCTACTTTCGAATGGTCGAAATCTGATAGTGAAAATATACCTATCTGCAAGGGAAAAGTAGGCCATACCTTTTTCTGTAGGGATTTTAGCTCTTCACTGACTCTGCCCAGTACAGTTTGTCGTGCTACTTCTCTACACACCAATCGGTCTGGCAGAAACTTGGGCAAGGCGTGCGGAGGAATCGAGCAACCAAAAACCCTGATATAGGAAAAATGCTCTTCAATATACCAGTCCACTATCTTCTCCAGGTTGGCCACTACTTTGTCAAAAATCCTGGGAGGTAGGCACCCATATATGGCGATATGCATTGGCACCACCACCTAATTGCAGATTTCATAAAAGAAATATTTCGCTTTATCTTCCCATAGCCTCAAATGATAAAGATGTATTTCCTTAGCCTCAAATGATAAAGATGTATTTCCTCGGCGCTGTCTGGAGTCCAGCTCCATCCCATCAAAGGAAAAGGTGTCATAAAACAAATGGCATCCATAAGGTATGCCGACATATAAAACTAGGCAGGTTGTCCTTTGGATTTCAACGTCTGATATTCGGTGATTTCCTTGGCCAAACTACCTGATAGCATTTTGGCCCAATTGAATGAAAAACCCTCTGCAACTTTGTGCATTATCGGTACCCATGATAACAAGAAGTGGGAGGAATTTTCCCTCCCGAAAATTCTACAGAGCATCATGGCCACATACAACATATGAGAGTCTAATGATGCAGTGGTGTATACGCCATGGGTGTCCGCTCTGAATTTATCGGGGTGTGCCCACCAATATTTGATCAAATCAGGGTAGTTCTTTACACCTTATGGGCACTCCTCTTCCTCGAAATTCTTTAAGAAATCGATATTATAACTGTGTTTGAATGCGGGGGACAATTTGTACATCACTTGTACATGTTCTGGGCGGAAAGATCCAACAACTGCTTTCTACGCATTGTCGATGGTCTTGGTAGCAACATCAACGTTCTCCAGGGCCCAGCCTATCATGTCATTATACGGCATGAGAATCGGTCACGTGGCTATCTTATGTAGCTCTGATTGTGATATGTATTTGGGCTTCGTCTCCTGAGTCTCGGTCCCTTCATCGTCTGACTCTTCTGGACAGTTGTTCAACTCATATTGTAGGATATCACAGACCTGTGTCCAAGTTTTTATGGTCTCCACATCTCTCGGTGATGTGTCCGAGAGGACATCTATGTTTTGGTTCAAGTTCTCACCAGTCCCTTTACCCATTTTTCGCGGAGCCATGATAGTAGTAAACGCATCACTATGTTACCTGTCACAGAAAATGCACATGACTTATTATCTCACTAATCTTTTTTCTATAAAAACATGAATGCAATTCACAGTTTGTGTATACCTTCACTGACAATGTGTTTACTTCCCTTAATGAAAAGATTTGGACGATGATACATGATCTTATTTGAAATCATTTGCCTTAGATCGTCTATTAATGCCATTAATTGTTAGTGTTTCGTGATCGAGAAAAGCATATATGAAATTTGAATATGCTCGAACTACGACTTGATGAAAACTTAATACGAGATAAGAGCGTTAATGCGTTAATAAATCTCGTTTAACCTGTTAATTAATCATGCTTAACCTTAAATCTTTTCAGGTCCTCGAACCTCGGGTTATCCTATAACAGTTCAAGATATGATCTCCGAAACACAAAATCGCGATGTGATTGATCAATTTTGATCATGTTTAACCCTTTTAATTAATCGTGATTAACCTCAAATATTTCGGGACTTCAGATCTCAGGATATCGAAAATCTTTCAAGGCAGGATCCCTGAAATGCAAAATCGCGATATGATTAATTAATCGTTAATCGTTTTAAATCCTTAATTAGCCTAGCTTAATGTTTAAGATATTTCAGGAGTTTGGGTTTTGGGAATTAGGAATACAATAGATGGCGAAGACCCGATTCCCGAAATAGTGAAACTATTATTCGATTTTCTAATTAGGTTTTAGTTTCTTCTTAAGTATTCATCCTTTCGTTCGTTTGGTTAATTAACTTTATTTAAAGTTCCGATAGGTCAAATTTTTGGAAGGGTATGTCAGGGATTAGTGAGTATATGTGTATCGTGACTAGGATTCCTCAAACACTTTTTGGGTATCAGGACTTTGGAGTTGCTATATGTTGAAATGCCTGCAGCGTGAAACTCCGAAACCCGAAATTTCAAATACAGTCTTTAGTGATTTGACTCTTTAACGTGTAGGAAGCTCCATAAATTTTAAGAGATTAGGATCGTTTGATTAGGTGGAAAACTTCAACGGTGAGAAACAAACGCACGTTTTTTTATTATTTAAACAAGAATGAAATCTATTTAAAATCTAAAGTTTAGAAATATATATATGTTCCAACATAGGCTCCATCTAGGGATTGCGCCTCCCTACGAGACGCAGAAGAACAATAGACCAAGTGCCTTTATTGGGTAAATGGAGTCATTATTGCATTTATGTGGAACACTTTCGGAAAAGGATCATACTGAGACAAGAGTTTCAATCGTAAATTAGAAAACCTTCAAAACACATCAAATCCCAACTTTCAATTAGGCTATTTGAAATTCCTCTTTCTTAAAATTGTATTCGGATTTGCTTAAGATAATCGAAACAACCTTAACCCATCTATCAAACTTTGTTCGATCTTGTTCGTATCAAGGAAAAATGATTTTAATGATTTATTTAGGGAGTCTTGTGTCGTCTTAGAATGTAAATCTTGTCTAAAAGAGAACTAACTACCAGAGTACATTATAATACATGTATAACAGCTTTGCAGATATCATAGACATTGCTTCACTGCCAACGAGCATGTTCAGTACCCCAGTGAAGTTGTCTGATTCCCTCATTGAATTTCCTTTCACCACTTCAATTAGTCATTTTGCATTTAAATGTTGAGATGAGGGCAATCATTTAATGAATTTCCTTTCATCATCTATTTTTGGACATATATGGGGGCAATCATTTAATGAATTTCCTTTCACCATCTGTCTTATATTTTTTATAAACATGAAGTGGGGGCAATCAATTTGTATGTAATATACCAGGGACGATATCTGTTTATAATTTAGCAACAGAGGTCTACCAACTCACTTTGATTAATCTGGGTTAATCCTCTTCCAACCTTCAAAACACCTTCGCATACAAGGAAGTCTCATGGGGAACTTTTACTTTCCAGGGACTTGCCTTGAGCGAAACTAATCAGTTTGAATCTCTTAGAAAGGCTAAAGTAGTCAGGATTAACCTAGACATACTTTCTTTCAGTTAAATTGAGAGAGACGTATAAATTTTTGCCTAACATTATTTTAAGACATGTTTCTGAGTTTTCAGAGTTAAGGAGAAATCTTCTCTCTGTGAAGACCAAAAGGGGAAAAAGAAAGTCAAAGGAAAATAAAACTTTGGGATGGGCAAGATAAAACTATTAGAGTACTCAAAAGTTCTTTTGTGAGCAGGGTCAATCTCACATAAGCTTTTTCAGAGATTCTCGTATTCTTTTTAGATCTTTTATTCGTATTTCAGTTTTATTTCATTTTTTATTTTGATATTTTAATTTTATTTAACTCAGAAAAGACTTTTAGGATTAAGCCATAATTCTTATGTTCCTCTCATTGTTAATCAGGTGACAATATTTATATGGACGAGACTTCCTTCATATTTAGATAAATCTCTTTGAAAATTTTAACTTGGTTTAGTAGGTTAGAAACTCATACCTCAAATTTTCTTTATATTTTCAACTAAGCAAACCACTTATTTATCACCTGTTTTGAGAGAATATCAATGTTCTGAAACGTGTTTCTGATACCTCCTTATCTCTCAACTGTCAGCAAGCACTCTTCATAAAGATAAACACGAGAAATGTCAAAAAATTCTCGAAAAAGAAATAGTAGTTGTTACTTATTTTTGATATTTCTGTTTTTTGTGAAATCAACAAACCTAGTCGTATTTACATTGAAAGTGGAAACTTACCAAAGAAATGAAAATTTCAAATCAAAACAAGGATACCAATCTGGTATATACAGTGATAGTTTGGAAACATGTTTATTGCATAAATTGCTTCAGGTAATGCCCGTTGATGGGGGCGTTAAGGGATTTCCCGTCGAGGTTCTCCAACAAGAACGAATTCTTTCCTTCAGAAGCTATGACCCTGAAAGGTCCATACCATATGTGATCGAATTTTCCATGTTTGTTGGCATCCTCATTCCTAGCATCCCATTTCAAAACGAGGTCGTCGGGAAGGAACTCCCTATGTTTAGCCTTTTTATCAAATAGGGCTTTCATATTGTCTTGGTATTTCTGGAGTTTCTCATCCACCTCAGCCATGTTCTGATGCACTTCTATTAACTAGTTGATTCTTCGGGTGATATCATTAGGTTCTTCCTTTGAATCTTTTCAAAGCTTCATTACTGGTAGAGACAAGTTTATAGGTAGTACCATGTCAATCCCATACACCATTTGGAAAGGGGATATTCCGATCGATTTCTTAGTGCCTATCTAATTCGCCCACAAAGCGTATTTCAAATGAACATGCCAAGCTTTCTTATTTTTGGTTAGCACCTTTTTTATTATGGTGATTAAGATCTTATTTAATGACTCGGCTAATCCATTGCCCTAAGGATAGTAAGCTATGGAATGTCCCTCTTTTGACAAAAACTAACCATCGCCATGGATTTGAATGCCCGGGCATTATCTGTAACTATCTTCCGAGGACAGCCAAATCTCGATAAAATGTTTTCCTCTAAGAAATTTATCACCACTGAGTCTGTAGCATTTCTAGTTGGAATGGCCTCAACCCATTTAGTGAAATAATCTGTAGCAGTCAAGATCCATTTATGTTGTGCGCTTGAATGTGGATGAATTTCTCCAATAAAATCCATACCCCATTGTTGAAAGGGAGCTTCCATCTTGACTGGGTTCAAGGGTAGTGCGAGGAGTTTTGTTTACCTAAGAATAATTGATAGGGATTACAGGCTATGTCTTTAGCATTCACATCTATAAATAACTTGGGCCAATAGTATCCAGCTCTTAATATCTTATAAGCCATCGCCCTCCAGGTGTGGTGTCCTCCACACATCCCTTCATGAAACTCGTTTATGACATTCTTTGTTTCAAATTCTGTTAGGCATCTCAATAAAAAGCCCAATAGGTCTTTCCAATACAGTTGGTTGTCAACGATATAATATTTTACCGCATGCAGCTTCAATGTTCTTTCCTTGGAAGGAGTCATATCACTCCGACATTGCAAAGTCAAGATATATGAAACTATGTCGCTATACCAGGTAGAGGAAGAAAAAATTTCTTGGATCTCGGTTGCAGGTATAGTGACATAAAATTTGTCTATGTCTGGAAAAACTTTGTAAGCTTGCAGGTGATTTATCCTGAGTGCTCTAAAATTTGATTCGGCTAATAGCTTATCCAGGCCTTGACCTTTGACAAGTTTTGTTGGTTTGACCTCAAGATCAAATTCCTGGATCTTGGCAAGCCATCGGCCTCTCCTACCGTCGCTATCAGGTTGAACCAATATATCTTTAACGGAACTGGTAGGTACATATGCAATTACTTTAGAATGTAGCACGTAGGTCCTGAAAGCTTTTAGGGCTTTCACCATTGCATATGCTTGCTTTTCCAGTATGTCGTATTTCAACTCTGCGTCTCTGAGGCTTTTGTTGAAGAATGTTATCGGTTGTTCGAACCCTTCCTCGTTCTTCTGTAGGAGTATAGCTGCAATCATATTTTCGGATGAAAATGAGAAAATCAAGAATTATTTCGTGTAATCAGGACTGGCCAGCACGGGTGCTTCCCCTATAAATTTCTTAATATGTTCGAAGGATGCTTTAGCTTCAGTTGTCCATTTGACCTCGTTGTCCTTTTTTAGCATATATGTAATCAACTTTACAATTTCAGTGAAGTTTGGAATAAATCTCCTTAAAAAGCTTATTTTTCCTAAAAAATATTGGATTTCCTTTCTATTCCTAGGAACATTTATTGTATCTATAGCTTCAACCCTTTTCGAGTCAATTTTAATTCCATCTATAGATACTATATGGCCCAAGAGTTTACCTTCCTGCATTGCAAAATGATATTTCTTAGGGTTCAGAGGCAAACCGAATTTTCGACATTTCTCGAACGTTTGTTTGAGGTGTATTAAGTGCTCTGCATCAGATTTAGAAAACATAGTTAAATCATCAAGATAAATGACAACAAACTTATCTCTTTCACCGAAGAAGGTGATGTCCATCGCTCGTTGGAAAGTGGCTCCTACGTTCATCAGACCGAATGGAATTTTATCATACATGAAAGTAACCCATGGGGTAGTGAACGTGGTTTTTTATTTATCGTCCTCGTGGAATGCAATTTGGTTATAACCTGAAAAGCCATCAATCATAGACATTCTATTATCTCCAACCACTTTCTCCAAAACATGATCCATTTTAGGTAGTGGATAATTATCTTTGAGGGATGATCTATTTAAGTTCCCGAAATCCACGCATAGTTTCATTTCACCGTTTTTCTTTCTGACTGGGACTAAATTGGCTAACCAGTCGAAATATCTGAGTGGAACGATGATTTTTTCATCCAAGAGCTTATTTACCTCCCTTTCTATCGCGGGCAGCAATAGAGGATTTATTTGTCTGAGCTTCTTCCTGAAAGGTTTGACGCCCTGCTTTAAAAGGATCTTATGTTCGATGACAGTGGTATCATAAGTTCTCAATTTATCATAATACCAAGCGAAGACATCTTTGTATTGCTTGAGTAAATCGGCATATTTATTTTTCATTTCAATTGGAAGGTATTTAGATATATTTACCATCTTAGGAGTTTCCTTGGTGCCTATATTACAATCTTTAACCTCTTCAGGCTAAGGTTGCAAAGTAGACTTTAGGGGAATATCATCATGATCGAATAATATATCTAAAGGAATCAGACCTTTAGGGATCTGATTTTTTTTCAGCACCAACATGCGATGATTAGAGATTTTATCTTGGAACTCCTGAGGATCTTCACCTTCCTGCATGACCCAAGCAGGGTCATTCTAATTTTCCTGGTCAATATGTGTTTCAGAAAATTCATCGACCATTTCTAAAAATTGTTTGATTTGCTCATCATATTAAAATACTTTCCAGTGTTGAACATTATATGGTATTGAAGGCATGTGACTCATTTCTATATGGTGCTTCAGCTTCAAAACCATAGGTAGCATGAAAGTCGCAGACGTTTTCGCTAGGGAGTCGGCTTGTTGATTTTCTGCCCTGGGAATATGATGGATATTGAATGATGAGAAAAAGTTTTCTATCAGATCCTAGGCGTAGTTCCTGTACGACCTTAACCTTGGATTCTTGGCCTGATACTTCTGCCTAATCTATTTTACAATCAATTCCACATCACCGTAAAATATCATATTTTCAATTTTCAACTTTCTAGCAGCCTCTAATCCTAAGACAAGAGCCTCTTATTCACATACGTTATTATTATATTCAATGTCCCATTGCAATATGTATGAGAAAGGAATAATAAATTCATCATCAGGTGCCACAAATAATATCCCAACTCCTGCTCCTTCCCACGATGAAGCACCATCAAAATACATTTTCCAAACTCCTACACTATTTGCATTTTTATTTGTTTTTTCTATTTTTTGGTTTTCTTTTTCTGTACAATTTTATTCTGTACATTCATCTAAGCTATCATCCAGTGATAATATACAAGTACCTAAATCTTGATCAATGACATATACCAGATAGTTATTTTGGTTTTGTGGGTCACTTACAGTATACGCCAATCTCGTTTCCCTGTACAGACGGGTGAACTGTCTGCAGAAGATTGGAATTGTGGCATAAGTCATATCTAATTGCAGTGATCCTCCAAGTTTATCACCCCAAGACCTGGACAACAACATGCCATAATTTGCAGGAACATCAACAACAACTACATCCATGAGAATACTTTTCACATGGCTCT
>ML786511.1:1080576-1094904 GCA_009831015.1 Picea engelmannii | reverse complement strand
GGAAATACCTTTTTTCCTAGGAGTTTGACACATATAATAGGGGTGAATTTATCCCACCATGGCACTAGTACACTTGGCATAATTTCCTATGTTTTTCCAACGACGTTTCGATGACTAAAAGACGGACGTTCGACAAACACGATTATGAATGTTTGTCGAACTCGTTTCATTGCACCCTCGACAAACGTATCCAATTTTCATATTTTCGACGTAGCAACCTGTGACGTGGCAGTTGTGGAGAGATTTAATCTACCAAACTTTCTCGAAACAGTGAGTCACAAATGGGACGAACATATCTAGTTATCGTGTGTTCAACAAAAAAATGCTTCCACGTGACATTTTGTGGATAGGTTTGATCCACCAAGTGGTCGTCTCAATATCGATGTAGTTTATTGGTGTTGTGATGATATGGTGCACAAAGTCTGTCAAAGTGTCAATACGCTCCCCGTAAGAGTTGTGGCATTATGGTGAACTTAGTCCATCCGAGGTAAGATGAGCTATGGCGAGCAACATCCGTCAATGTTGTGATGCTATGGCAAGCAAAGTCCGTCTATGTTGCGATGCTATGGAAGGAAAAGTCTGTCGACGTTGTGACGATCAAGTGGGAATAGTTTGTGAGAGTACCATTAGAGCGTTGATCACTTTCAACTAGCAAAAGCAACTATAATCTAGTGATTGAAACAAATTACCTTGTTATAGTTCCTCGAGGATAGATAAAGCAAGGAATCAATAAACAATCACTAAATTAAAAAAGGGAAAAGGGGAGGAATTTCCTCACATGCAATGTTCCTTCCAAGTGATAGAGATTACACATTAAATGGATCGATTTTCTAGTTTATGTAGGAGACTTGATAATGTAATGTCCCCATTTTTGGGTTCCCCTACTTTACAACTCAATCCCATCTTATGGGTTTATGTTAGCATGGCCAGAGGGGCAAAGGGAGGTTAGTAGTGGGCTCAGGCGAATTGGAGGAGTTATATGAGGCCCATCCTAGTCCATTTACCTTAATTCATCATCAGGATCACTTTCGCATAGTTCGTTCTTGGTTTTGTGGCATTCCGACGTTTCTCGTAAACTAAGAGTATTATTGAGTATAAATTAATTAAATGCATTAAAGGTGTTATTTGGGTCATATTATTGGAGGGAACACCTTCATGTAATAACTCGTTGGAATTAGGACAAAAATATCTAAAGGATGGGATGATGAGAAAGGCACTTCCACTGTCCGGGAATGTCTTACAAGCCAATTAATCACTTTCTAACATCAAAAAGGGTTGTTTTAAGTGACTTAAAGTTTATAAAAGTCACTTTACTTATAAAAGGGTAAAAGGGTCCAAAAAGGGTCAACGAGAAGATAAAAGAAAAATGAGGGCACTCTCTCTCATTACGCATATGTTAATTTCTAAAAAAGAATTGAGAGAGCTCTTGTGGCTTTGGCTCTTTGGGACAGAAACCCTAGAGAGATTGGAATATTGGTTTGGATGGTGAACCGATCCACCCTAGCTAGTCATTGAGATGAGATCATCCAGATATTCTTCATTGTGCTTCATTGCTAACAGATTTATATTTTGGTGGATGCATTTTCTTCATGTGTGGTTGAGTTCTCAACGGTGGCAGCTGAGTTTTGGGGTTGCAGGGGTCGATTTGCTTGAAGAAGGTCAGGTTTTCTTGAGTTTATTGGACCGAGTTACTTGCTTGGAGGTCTAACTCTTAGTTGTTGAGTTGATCTTGTTTGTGGAGGGGTGTTCTCATACAACAAGAGTTGTTCCTTAATCTAGAGGTCCAGTTATGTCCATAAAAGGGGTGATTTTGCTTAAAGACTAATATTTCCATTGCTGGACGACACCCATTCTATGTGGGGAACGATTTATCAAGATGGAAGTTGAGAATAAGTCGTTGGGTCAAGTTCCCAAGCAGGATAAATATATGAACCTTGATGGGTGCAAATTTTGTTGAAGAAAGACCCAAACGTCCCTAGTAGCAAGTCATAGGAGCTGGGAGATTGCACAAGGTAGCAGGTCATTGGTTCCAACAATTGTGACAACAACAAGTTAACCTATTTCTCACAATCAATTATACATTTTTGCTTCCATGTATTTCAGTCATACATATATGAGTTACTATTGTTAATAAACAAAAAAAAATATGTTGTGTTTTCTTTACCATATCAATTGTGAGTTGTGTTTCTTTTGCGTGTTGGTTATTGTATGTCTTTGCTGTAAATAAAGGAACTTTGGCACATTTAAAGTCTAATGCAAATCACTCATAACGCTTTGGAAAAACTCAACAAAACACTACAAGAGTAGAGTGGGGAATTTAACAGTGAGGAAAATTGTCATAACAGTGGTTAGGGATATTATAGTTGTATCAGAGCCTCAATCATGCCAGCTTGAGGGGGGGATTTGTGGTTTCATGAGGAAAGGAGACATGGAATATATCACTTACAAAAGTAGAAGACAACATGAGGAATATTTGTAATATTCTTGCACGGAGTCAACAATAATTGATGCAGGCTATGGCAAGCCATCAAAACAATGGAGCTAGTGGTTCAAAGAGGTAGCAAATAGGACAGAAAGGACAAGATGAGGAATTGTAGATTATTTGAAGAAATATATGGCTCTTAGGGAGGCATTTCACGTAACCATGTCATTCAAGGATTTTTTCACCATCAAACATCCTGAGTGGTATGAACCCCAAGTATCAGTGGATAAGAAGGTGAAGGTGTCGAGGAAAAAGGTACTAGCTTATGAAGATTCTTATGCTTCTAAAAATGAGGATGGCGGCCCATAACACTAGTGCACATGATGGATAGTTTGGTGGCACATATGGTGAAGTGTCCCAATCAACCGATGTTGAACATTCAACATCATACCTTAGTAGTGATGCTCATGATGACGAGGGGGTGTGAGAACCTAAGTATGAAGAGGATTCAACACCTTATCCTATCTATGACATTTATGACGATACAAGCATGATTGCACCTAAATATGACAAAGACTGGGTATTTGAAAAATTGTCGTGGGATATGGATCCATTTTCTCGGGAGCCATGCATGGAGGATGACAAAGGAGAGGTTGATTTTGGTAATGATGGTACAAATAAGTCCCATCATTTGACAGGTGATCCAGGGGATCAAAAAAATGCTCAAATATCAAAGTGTTCAAAATTTCTTGAAAATAGTTTCATTGCATAGATCTCATCCTCATGGTCCCAACGCAACTTGAACGGGCTCAAACGGAGTCTGTATGGAAAATATATGGTGCTATGTCTGTTTTCCCAAACATGAAATTTTTTGTTGACTGTACAGTCCGTATAGTCCATACAACTAACGTGGCAGGGTGATTGGACTGCTTATGTGGCAGAGTGATTGGGTTGCTGACGTGGCAGGGTGATTTGGCAGGTGATGAAATGTGCCAATTGTGTGATGACACGTGGCACTAGTGGTGGTGACTGTACATTGATGTGGCCCAATGTTGGGCTTTCACGTGGCACCCCTTTGTTGTATAAAATTTTGTTTGGCTTTGCGAGGGTCAAACCCGCTACCTCCGGACAAGGGCAAAGTCTTTGCGTAGGCTAGGCCACCAACCCGCCTACCAGTTGTTGCTTACCCTATAGTGGCGCAGTTTATATAAAAGTTTGAAGTTGCGGTCATTTTGGCGGAAAAAGGATCAGGGCTTAGCCCCATCTCGTGGTCACTCAAACCATTAAACCAACCACCGTGGAACCACTGGTGGAAACAAGGTGCGGAACCGACGGGATCGACCGATGTGGGGGGTTGGTAGTTAGTGCAGGTCACGACCACATTGCCCATGCGACCATGGCCTACGGATTTTGTGCCAAAATTCTGCTAACGGTGTGCCATTTTCGCCCATGTAGCGGGAATCAAGTCGGGGCCAAGTTTGAACATGCGTGAGCCAGGTTTTGGCATTTTGGGTGCATTTTCGAGAGAAAATACAATAACATTGGGAAAAATCTTCCAGGAAGAGTATTTTTCTCATTTTTTTTCCAAACCAGGCAAAAAGAGCTCAGACAAGGGTTTTTGGACATTCATGAGCCATTGGCGCCATTTATTTTGCATTCGGAGCATTGTAAAACACTGTATTAACACATTTGAGCTTATAATGAAAATGATCCATTGGAAGATGGACCAAGCGACACAACCCAAGCGAGGGGTGAACTCATTTATCAATTTGATGTGTTATGTGTTTATTTTGATGGTTGTTCATTATTGTTTTTGTTGTTCATTTTATGTAAAAACTCAATGATTTCATGTGCTTGAAATTTGATCCAATTTCCTAAGACACATACATTTTCCACTTGCAATTTTTATCCACAAACCTTTTCATTTTCATATCAACATGTCAATGTATGGTAAGTACAGATTGTATAGCATCATTTAGTGAGTCAGTTGTTGTTGATGGGGATAACATTCTTTCCGATGAAAGTAAATCAGAAAACCCCTTGTGTGACAGCCAACACCATGTTGATGAAATTGAACAAAGACCCATAGCATTGCATGATTTGGAGGACCGACTATTGGTCACAGAGGAGAAAATTGTACTAGTGTTGACAAGGGAAGATGGTGCTCATAAGTTCATTGAAGATGTTGCTGGGAAAACCCAGATGGAGGAGAGACAAAAAGAGGTTGGAGGTGGGGTCACTTGTGCTCAATTGCGCATAATCAAAGAAGAACTAGAGTAGATGAAATTAGATAACTTGCAGCTATTCATGGATAGGGACCTTTCTCTCAAGTTCGTTGAAGACAAGGAAAGGGAGGTGAGAAGCTTTGTTACCAATTGATTTTGGCATGCTCCTCATCACTTACAACATAGAATACATCATATTTGCCAGTCATGACACATGAGAGCATAAGTGGCCCCCATGATTTAAGGGAGGAGCCTCTTGTGACAATCCTGCATGAGGAGCATTTAGATTTGCAGGTACTTGAGGAGAGGTATGACGCATAGGATTTTGACTCTGCTCATGTTTTGCATTGTGGGGATCATGATTCGTTTCTTTTGGAGAGCCCATTAAAGGCTCAAATCTTAGTTACGGAGGAGATAACTAATCACAATCCTTGTGGACCAACCAACAAGGAAGTATATGCATCCATGGATTGGGTGGACCGGTATATGATAGATATGGACACACTCTAGGATACAGGTTCAATTGACATCAGTGGAGTATTGGATACATTAGCACGTATAGGATACTAGGTGGTACCGGAGGATAAAGTGGTATACATCAGTATACAGGGGTATACACTTTCATACGATGGTGTACAATGTAGTTTCGAAGCGTTTCCTCCAGGGGGACCTCATGATGGAGACCTTGATAATACCGATGAGTTTGGTTTACCCGGGATTGGTGAGGAGATGGGTGAGCTTTAGAGAGTAGTATATCACTTGATAATCGATCTTCATCCGACATATTTTTAGATGAGGGACATAGAGTAGGATACTCACAAGTATGTTTACCCACTTCATTATGAGTTCTTGTTCATGCTCTTGGGGTTGACCAACGCACGAGTCACTTTCCAGTCTTACAGGCAGTGGAAAAGACATCTATTATTATTGTTGGATGCCCTCATGGGATATAGCAGGATAGGAGAGGATCATTGGAGCCAGTTGGATGAGATAGGGGGCCTTGTGGCCATGATGGAGGTATTTCATTTGGGCCATATGATCAGTGTGCAGAGTGCACAGGAGGAGATCCAACTATGTTGGATCGGTTCACAAAGATTTCAGCAGGAATTGGGAGTGGTGGAATTCCAATTTGGTGGTGGGATCCTAGCATTCATCGGAGTGATAGACTGCTTCAGATGATGAGGATGATTGACAGGGTCGTGTTAGTGACTGGATTGTGTCATTGTGGGGATATTGTGAGGGGAGTTGTTGAGCCTTGGTCTATATGGAAAGGTTTCTTTCATGATACCTAGGATCAATTCTATTCATGAGTTGGCAGACTTTGACTTCACTGAGATGATTTGGCGAGACATGATCAAGGATAGTCAGTTTAGTCCTTTCATGGATTTCATCTTGGGGGTCCAGGAGAGGAGATCTCAGTCTGAGCATGGTGATCAAACGACTATGATTAGAGGGGTGCAACATCAGCAGGATAGTTCCTCTCAGAGATTATCTTGGGATCCTGGGACTGCAGTGTTTGACATCTCGATAGCCAATACAAATGGGATGATCGGTTTTCATTTTCTGGAGTTTACGCTTGGGATGAATAGGATTGGTTGTTGAGAGGAGTGTTCTTCTGAGGAGTTGAATGTGTTTATGCATCTTATGATTTCCTGGCTTATCAGGGGAAGTTAGGTGGATTCTTGTATTAGCACCTTTCAGATAAGTTTTATGTACATAGAGTGTCTCACATCATCGAGGTAGGCCCTAGAGAAGGGGGCCTCCGCAGATGATGTAGGGAAAAATATGGGGGAGTGTATGACTTGTCAGTAGAGCAGGTCGGGGCACACTCATCCCATAGGATTGATGCAGTCTTTGACCATTTATTAACGAGAATGGGAGAGCATGTTGACAGATTTCATCACAGGTTTACAGAGGGTACAGTGGGCAGAGAGTAGGTATCGATCGATTGACCAGTTCACATACTTTCCAATGATATCCTCAAAGTATGGGGTAGCACAGATGACAAAGATACCCAGTGGAGAGATGTCTAGAGTCCATGAACAACCCAGAGTCATTGCCAATGATCAAGAGAGACTTCCTTTCCCGACATTTGAGATAGAGTATGGCAGTGGATTTGCAGGTCGTGACTTCACCTAGATGCCTATGCATGATACTATTCATGGTAGTAGATTTTACCCTTACATATATTTTAGGTGGGAGTACCAAGGGAGGAGGAGGCAGACTAGGCATGGTGGTCAGACGATTATGATCAGACTGGCGCAACATCAACATGGTGGTTCCTTTCTAAGATTAGCTCGAGACCCTGGGATTTCAGTATTAGACAGTTCAACAGTTGAAACAAAGGTGAGAACTAGTTTTTTCTTTCATGAGATTGGTTCCCTAGCAAAGAAGTTCCTTGAGGGGTCAATTGAGTTGTTGCAACATCGAGTTGCTTTACTTGTTGGCAGTACCTTACCGGACCATGCATTGAGCGAAGGATTTTTCACATCTTACAGAGTGGTTTGGGACCCTGACATCATTTTTAGTTTCAGTCTGGTTCAATTGATGGCGCATCAGGTTGTGATGGCATTGCTTGAGGACAAGAAATCTTTGGGAAGGGAGGATTGTAATGTCCCAATTTTTGGATTCCCTTACTTTACAGTTGAAGGCGACCCTATGGATTTATGTCAGCATGGCCAAAGGGGAAAATGGAGGTTAACAATGGGCTTACTGGGGTCGGGCGAATTGGAGGATTTATATGAGGCCCATCCTAGTCCATTTACCTTATTTCATCATTAGGATCACTTCTACACAGTTCATTCTTGGTTCCGTGGAATTCCAATGTTTCCTATAAATTAAGAGTATTATTGAGTATAAATTAATTAAATGCTCTAAAGGTGTTATTTGGGTCATATTATTGGAGGGAACACCTTCGTGTAATAAATCGTTGGAATCAAGATGAAAATATCTAAAGGATGGGATGATGAGAAAGGAACTTCTGATGTCTGAGAATGTCTCACAAGCCAATTAATCACTTTTTGGCATTAAAAAGGGGTGTTTAAGTGACTTAAAGTTTATAAAAGTCACTTTACTTTATAAAAAGGGTCAATGAGAAGATAAAAGGAAAATGAGGGTTCCCTCTCTCATTATGCAGATGTTAATTTCTAAAAATAAATTGAGAGAGCTCTTTTGGCTTTGGCTATTCGGGATGGAAACCCTGGAGAGATTGGAAGATTAGTTTCGGTGGTGAAACTATCCACCCTAGTTGGTCACTGAGAGGAGATCATCCAAATCTTATTCATTGTGCTTCATTTCTAGCAGATTTATCTTTTAGTGGTTACATTTTCTTCATGTGTGGCTGAGTTCTCAACTGTGGTGACTGAGTTCTGAGTGGTGGCAGCTGAGTTTTGGGGTTGCAGGGGTCGACTTGCTTGAAGAAGGTTGAGTTTCATTGAGTTTCTTGGACTGATTTACTTGCTTGGAGGTCTGACTCTTAGTTTTTTATTTGATCTGCTTTGTGGAGGGGTGCTCTCATACAACAAGAGATATTCCTTAATCTAGAGGTCGAGTTATGTCCATAAAAGGGGTGATTTTGCTTAAAGACTGATATTTCCATTGTTGGACGACACCTATTCTGTGTGGGGAATGATTTATCAAGTTGGAAGTTGAGAGTAAGTTGTTCGTTTGAGTTTCCAAGAAGTAGATATATATGAACCTTGTTGGGTAAATTTTGTGCTGAGGAAAGATCCAAACTTCCCTGGCAACAATTCGTAGGAGCTGGGATATTGCATCAGGTAGCAGGTCGCTGGTTCCAACAATTGTGAAAACAACAAGTCAACCTATATCTCACAATCAGTTATACATTTTTTCTTCCATTTATTTCATTCATACATCTATGAGTTATTGTTGTTAATAAACAGATAAAATTTACGTTGTGTTTTCTTTACCATAACAGTTGTGAGTTATGTTTCTTTTGTGTGTTGGTTATTGTATGCCTTTGTTATAAATAAAGGAACTTAGGCACATTTAAAATCAAATGCAAAGTACTCATAACACTTTGTAAAAACTCAACAAAACACTACAAGAGTAGAGTGGGGAATTTAACAGCGAGAAAACACTTATAGCCTAAGTGTTTGACAAAATTCAACACTCAAAAAACACTCCTATATTGCTACATCAGTAAGGAAAATTTTCATAACAATGGTTAGGGATATTACACTCAAATTAATGCTAACCACCTCCCTCAAGTCTAGGAAGGTCAAATCACCCCACATGTGCCAAAGAAGAGCTCGAACTGTCCAATGATGCCATCTCCAAGGTAGAAAGTTCCTTAAGAAGTGTGACGCATGCCTCCAAATATGAAGATAATGAAGGGTGCTCCATGGAAGATAATGTCACATGATGTGATGGGCCCACATGCATGAAAAATGGTCCAAAAAGGCTCAAGGCATCGAAAATAGGGGCCCATCCAAGATATCAATGCATAAAAATATGTAGAGGGTCCTCATGAGGTGGTTTTACATGATCTCAAGTCCCAAATACATGTCATAAGACCGAAAAGTGCTAGGTAGACAGTCATCTAGGCCAAAGTGTGACAAGTACATCAGTAGATCCAAGCTTAGGCCTAAAATAAAGTGTGATTTCTAGGGATAATACACTGGTACAACTTTTACATAATGGTAAAGTGAAAAAACCTAGGGGTTCTCTAAGTCATGTGTCCTAATAGATCCACTCCAAAACCCTCGCACACCCACCTCGGCTATAAATGGCCTCTAAGAGATGGTTAGTATGAGCCATATGGGTAGGGACTATCTTGAAATGAGAACTAAGTGGATAGGCTATGACAAACCATGAGGGTCTAGAGAAACCTCCTAGATGAAAAAAAACACTTTACGTAGATTACTTAGCATGGTCTAGTAACAATACATAAAATACATGGTCACACTTTTGGTTGATCACAATACATAATGCAATCTGCATGACAACTGATCATGGAACCTTGGGCTCATACATCATCTCAAAACATGCACAAGATAAAATTAGATGATAGGACAAATAAGGAAAAACAAATGAGGTACTCTTGAAGTGAAACTTGTTAGAAATAATAGGTGTGCTCGTTTAACCATAGACAATATAGCAATATTTTCATCCAACCATAGGCCGAAGCCACTCCCGAGCACCTTAACCTTGAAAGAGAGAATAATTTTGGAGTCAAACCCTAGGTCTAAAAGCCAATCAAGGTAGCGTACCACTATCTGGAGCTAGCATACCAATCAGAAAGTCCAAACCATAACCAAGAGAAAGTCCAAGCCTAAAATCGAAAATACTAGTTGTAGTAGTTGCAGTTGCAACTAATATTCAGACTTGCACACTTACTGAATTTATGCAGTTTTGAGTTGTGTGTGTACAAATGAGCTCTAGCATCATGTATTTATACTGCTCTTTCTTAGTTGTCTGTGCCGACTTCTCTTTCTATAGACTAAAGACTCAATATTAATTATTTTCTTTAGTCGACTTGTCTTCTAGGGTTATGTCCAAGGCTTTAGGGTTTCTTCTTTCTTTCCAGAATATTTTATTATTGTTAGGGTTACACGTGGAGGTTAATACCTCCCGTAGCTACCATAATATCAACACTCCCTCCTAGCTAGGGAGGTATTGAAAAAACAATGGTCTTGAGCACAAACATACCCTTCAACTGGTAGCATCATCATAGCCACACATGCTATCTCATGATCAAATCACAAGCACCATCATCGATATCAGTATCATCTGATAACATCAACTGCATCATCTCTCGAATCCATACTCCATCTGAGTAATCAGGAATGATGTTGAATCAGTCACTCACTCCACAGAGTGATACAAGAACTATTCTTCTAATCCAAACATATGTCCTAGAAGAATAATTGTTCCAATAGATGTTGGAAGCCACGCCATGGGCTACAAGGACTATTCTTCTAATCCGGACATACGTCCTAGAAGAATAATTGTCCTGGACCATTTTCCGCCTGGAAAATATCTGTCCACCAACACACTAACTATCTATCTAGCTGGTAATCATTTCCAACACTATTGATAGTCTTCATGGCAATTGGAACAATTCCATTCAATATAACACAACTGTATCTATCCATAGTAGTACACAACTACTATCCAATGGTACACAACCACACCAATTAGCACACAACTATTTCACCAATGACACATAGTCACAACTAGTGGAACACATCCACCACAGTAGCATACATCTACTTTCCAAAGACATACAGTCTCCACAACAATCATATCATTTGATATTAACATGCATAAAACAGTATCATGATATAAACTGAGTCATCTGGGCCATTCTTCCACTCATGTCTGTGAGATATGGAAGAGCATCTGCCCTCAAAAAGTAAAACATCGGCCATGGGCTATCTAGACTATTCTTCTCAAGCATAGAAGAATAATTGTCCATGATTTCTGAGCCTGAACCATTCACCTAACTGGGCCATTCCTTCGACACTAATCATAGTGCAACCTAGAGAGAATGAGTCTGCCCTCAGGAATGCTTGTCCAGGATTGTTGAACCTGGACCATTCACCTAACTAGGCCATTCCTTTGACACTAATCATATTGCAACCTAAAGAGAATGAGTCTACCCTAGGGAATGATTGTCCAAACCATTTCTTGAGGAAATGACTATCCTACACCAACCTACAAAATGGACCATTATTCTAAACTAATCAAAACTATGAACTTTGAAAGAATGATTGCCAGATGAGATCGACCATTCTACTTGACCACTACTCAGAGTGACTTCCAAGAAGAATGATTGTCCTAGACCATTCCCCCATACTGGCCACAAGGGGAATCGTTTTCTATGGTACATCAACAATCTATCAGACCATTTTCATTACAAAAATGACTGTCCGATCTGGACCATTTTCCAAACTGGAAAATGCATGTCCGTCATAAATCTCAAACCACTTTCCGAACTGGAAAGGAACTACTCATCCTGGACCATTTTTCAAATTGAAAAATGATTGTCCATAAATAAATAACATATAAGTTCTCCCTCCCAACCTCAGAGTAATCTCTTCCTTTTTCAATAATAAATTCATCTCCACGATCCCCAACTTGTTTCTTGAGTACGCAAACTTTTCATCTTGGGCAGAGGATTTTACCAAAATATCTGCTATCTTCTCATCTATGGAGATATATTGGAGAACCACTTCTCTTTTATGGACTTAATCATGGAGAATATAATGCTTGATATCAATGTACTTCGGTCTATCGTGGAACATTGGTTTTCTCTGAAGGATTCGTATAGCTTTGATCATCACAATATATCATGGTCAAATTCAGTACTTATGTTTCCTGCTAGCTCATAACATCGTGGAAAGGCTCAAACTGAAACATATCTAAGTAGCACTTCTTCTGTCATCATGAGAGTTTGTCATGGATTAGAAATCCATCATCCCAGACTTATGAGTAACTATTTTGATACTATCTCTGTCATAGAAATTTTTCACCACGCTTTTGTTGTATATGAGATACTCTGCATCAGGTTGTTTGAATCCATACAAGGTATTCTTATATCTGTATACATGAGTCTCTTTCTGGTATAAGCTTCTTTTTCACTTGATTTATTGGGAAGAATAGTCTTTTACATGTAAATTGCAATCCATGGATACTACAAGAGGTATATATGGTTTGCTAGAACAAGTTGTTGTCATGGTCGTCTCCCTCCTTCTGGAAGAATATCTTAATCTTACAATGCTTCCATTCACAAGTATTTTTCATATTTTCTTACATACAATGTTCTTTATCATAACTTCCATTTATTCTACTCGATTGGTTCTTAGTGGGTTCAAACTAAGCTGGTAGTCTTGTGATTCTTGGTATAATAATTGGTTGTTCTTGTTTTTCTGTCTTTCTTGGAATATTCGTGTTCTTCCTCATGTCTCTCTTTAGCTATGGGGGTATTCTATATGCCCTAAAGATTCCAACTTCTTCCTTTCATCATAGAATCATGAATGTAGATGGACAACCAAGGATACTTTAAGGCTTCTTTTCGAAGAAGACTTCTTCTAGAGTCAAACTGAACATGTGTTGCTTATCATGGCTCTACTTTCAATTGGAACATGGACATATACTTAATAACTCTCAATGTATCATATCATTTAGGATTATCTCCCTCCTAATCCTTGCTTCATGCATGAATGCATGCTCTTCTTTTGGAATTATGTAATCAACTCCCTCCATCTAAGAAATTCCATGCTTCCGTCTGCATCCTTATTTCCTTCTGCAAAGTGTCACGAGTCTTTTTCTAATTTCCTCTTGATTGTTGACTTCTTTCTGTTTTGACTTCTTCTGGGTTTCTTCAAGTTTAATTCTAATTTCGGCTTATCTTGCAATTGTGACTTATGTAATAGCTTCCACATGAATTGTTACCAAGGATTGTCAATGTACTTCATCTTTTCATGTCTATCGCTTGACTTGTAGTCATCGTGATAACAATCCTTATCTTTTTATTCTTCCATAGGTATTGTTTCACTTGAACATATTATCTTCTAAGAAATATATATGCAAGATATGTACAAAAACTATGTAAACATTGTATGTATAAGAAATATGAAGAATATTGTTACCTTGTCTTAGAAGAAGAAGTATGTTTTATCCTACTTGGCCTTATTTGAGGGTTCCCTTTCTTCAGCAACTGATGCTTCGATTGTTTCCTTCCTTAGGCCAAACTTCCTCTTATTCATGAAATTCTTGAATTTTTGTTTTGAAGGCTTGATCATCGTATTTCTTTTGGGATTTATCTTTTGTGCTAATCCTTGATTCTTCTACAACAAGTCCAAATTTCTTCAAATGTGATATATTCCTTTCTTGTGTTCATGTTTGCGGAAAATGCATCCCATGTCTTGGGATGCATTTTGAGTACTATATTTACCAGTTCCTTGAAATGTTTTCTTCAATATCTTGTAGTTGATCTCTTAATTGAGAGATTATCACAAAGTATGATGTTATGCTTTCATCATCATTCATTTTCATGTCACAAAGCTCATTCTTCAGACTCATTACTTGTCCAATGTTTCTGACTAAGAAGAGATTAGTTAGGGCATCGTATATCTTCTTAGATGAGTCAAGATGAGAGATGTAGGGTATCAAGTGGTATTTTACAGATTCCACTGTGATACTCATGGCATTGATTGCATTGTCCTTGAACTTCTCCATAACTGCAACGTTTTGAGGTTCCTTCTCTTTTCCTTCTTCAAACTGTGGTTCCACGATCTTTCCTTTCACAATATCCAACACTTTATTCTTGGAAAGGATGAGGTCAATCCTTGTCTTCCATGCTCTAAAGTTAGAATCCCCTTCTAACTTGTTTTCTGACTTCATAGAGTAAGTCACGACTGCTTTGACTTGGTCAACCTTTGACTTTGACCAAAAACTCAAACTTGACGTCTTAGCTTGATGAGAATACCAGGAGGTGCGCTAGGTTAGGGCGCACTAGGCTATCCATAAATTAGGTCAATCTATTCACTTAAGGTGCCTCAACATGAGGGTTATGGTTTTGTTGTTGCAACAAAAACTTTGACTGCAACTACAACTGCAACTGTAACTGAGAAAATCCTTCCAATCTATCTTCCAGCAGTTAGACTGTCCAAAGATAGTGTGGGCCCATAACCTGTTAGAAATAATAGGTGTGTT